>MU225894.1:483665-500139 GCA_018584345.1 Thuja plicata
TATGGATATTCATACAAATCAGATATACGCAAACAGATGACCAGGATCGATACATCGTGTGGACCTCAACTAAGTGAGTAACTACGACTTCGTCCTGAGCCATGAAAACACATCAGACACATATCTATGAAAACGTAAAACATCATGATAATGGTTAGATTCAAATCCTTGGTTAGATCCATAAAACATATAAAAATAGATGGTTTTCTAATCTCATAAACATATAAATTATAACCATAAATGAGCATATCAATCATATCATCATCCACAAAATATAAATGTAAATGTATAGTTCTAACCATCATAATAAAATGTCCAAGTCAAAAGTCCAAGTATCACCATAGGAGAGGGTATTACAGGATAGGAGGCATTAAAATGGGAGGATTTTCCAAGTACTTCTTAATTTGATCTATTCTCTTTTGACAATCCTTATTTCAAAAAAATTTGACTCGTTTATGTAAGTTCTTGTTGAAGGGTTGAGCTCTATCTACTAGTTGTGAAATGAATCTCCTTATAGATTGAAGACATCCTTGAAGACTCCTCATTTGACTAATGTTTTTAGGAGGTGGCATATCTATGATTGCTTGAACTTTTTTAGGGTCCACCTCTATACCTTTTGCTAAAATGATGAATCCAAGTAGTTTTCCAGAGCTGACTCCAAATGCACACTTTTTAGGATTTAACCTTAGTTGAAATTGTGCCATGTGATCTAGAATGATTTCCAAATTGTCTAAGTGTGTATCTCTTTGTTTAGACTTGGCCAGGGTATCATCCACATAATCTTCCATGTTTTTATGCATCATGTCATGAAAAATAGTTTTCATGTATCTCTTTGATAGGTGGCTCTTACATTTTTGAGTCCAAAAGGCATAACGTTCCAACAATAGGTACCCCATGTGCAAGTGAATGCATTATTTTCTTGATCTTTAGGAGCTATCTTAATTTGATTGTACCAAGAAAATCCATCCATCAAGGAATAAATCTCATAACTCGTAGTCATATCCACTATCATGTCTATGTTGGAAAGTGGAAAGTCATCCTTTGGGCATGCTCTATTGAGATCTCTAAAATTTGTGCAAACTTGAATGGATTTGTCATGTTTGGAAACTGGTACAATGTTTGATATCCATTCAACATAGGTGATGGCTCTTATGAATTTTGCACCAAGGAGTTTCTCTAATTCTGCTTTGACTAGAAGAGCTATGTGAGGATGCATCTTTCTCAATTTTTGTTTAACTGGTTTGACATTTGGAGCTATGGACAAGTGATGCATAATAAGATTAATGTCCAATCCTGGCATATCCGAATAAGTCATGCAAAATTGATTTTCTTTTTCTGTAAGAACTAAGTGTAAGCCTCTTTTTCTGTTGGTGACAAGGACTCAGCCAAGTGTACTATTTGTGGAGCCTCATCCATACCCAAATTGACTGTTTGTATTGGCTCGATAAGCACTGAAGATCTATCCTAAAAATAGCTGGGGAGATGATCAAGTACCTCATCCTGAGGCACCTCAGAGAGGTTTTCACCCTTGGATACATCATTTATTTTTACTTTTTTAAGTTCTAACACCGCCACACAGTGGTTTTCGCCATCAAAACTCCTATTCTTTTGATTTTCTTTTCTTTTTATCTTGTGACTAAGGTACTTGATGTCTAGCTTTTTCATACTGGTATTCAGTTCACTGGTGGAAGAGACTATAGGTTCAATGACATTTACGTAACATGCTATCTCATAATAATTTTGGAATGTTAAAAGATTAGGTTCTTGATAGCGTTGGGATCAATAAATGAGGTGTGGATGAACAAGAGGTAAGTCAATGACTGGTTCAAGGTTATAAATATAAATGGTATTATCACTTGTGACCAAAGAGTCAGAGTTTTTCAAGTATCCCTCTAAGCTACCCAAATCAGGATTCATCTTAACAAGTGAAGAATCGTCCACTAAGGCAACACATGGGCTCAAATTCTCTAATCCTAGATGTGACTCATTGGCTACCTTGGGTTGAGAACTATAAGTGTGAACAACATCAATATCTCTATCAACTATGGAGGGCTCTGAAAAATATTCTCATTCATACTCATTAGAACTTGTATCTGAACTGCGACTAGGATGCTTACACCATGAAGGTTTGGGACATCGGGATGTAGAAGGTCTAGTTTCATCAAAAGAAGCAGTTTCTCTTTCCATTAAATGAACAAGATTCTTTCATTGACGCTCTCTCAAAGGGTCTTCTATATCTAATTCTTGTTCTAAAGTTGCAGCTGACTCATGAGTGACTAGGATATCTGAATCTCTCCAAAGGAGATTGGTGGAAGGGATCCAATCTTCACACATATCCTACTAATTTTTAAAATTAGGTACATACTCAAGCTCATCTTCACTATCCAACTTTTCAAAGAGAGGATTAGTGCACTTGTTGTAATTCTCAAATCCTAGGCCAACTGGCTTCTTAGACTTGTGTCCAAAAAGAGCATGATCAAGAGGTTTGGCTCTAGCATCCAAATTATGATTAAGAGGGACATATCTAGGATAGCCCATCTATTTGACAAAAGTATACCCTCTTCCATAAGCCTTAGGAGAGGGAGAGAATTTCTCATTATGCATATATTTTTCTTCTCTATAAATCCAATCTCTAACAAATGTTATATCTTCTTTCTCATCTTGAATAGGCACTAATGACTATAAATTTTCCAAATAAATTCATAGCTGAAGAGGAAGGTTTCTTTTCTTTTGAAGATTTTCCATAAGACCGAGGTGAAACTGGTAATTTTGTGAGGGAGTTGAGTTGATACCCCCGCATACCAAGGTCTATTGAGTTAATCATGTCTTTAAATTCAACTAAGGTCGCATCAAAATCTTCTTCTTCTCTATTGAGGGGAACATGAGCCCCTACTGAAATTCAATTGACAGATAAAGTGTTATCCCCAGGTATACAAATCTCTATTCTATTGTAGGGGAACTTAACACATTGATGATAGGTAGATGACACTACTTGCATATCATAAATCTATGGTCTACCAAGTAAGATATTATATGCAAGGGGTCCATCATCAACTATTTGAAATACAATGTCTTTTTCAACAGGGCCAATCCTAATAGGAAGGATGGTCAACCCCTTGGAACTTATTTCTGCCTCATCATAGGCTTTGATAGTAATCATTTTTCTAGTATCTATGACTTTTTCAGAATAACCCAATTCTTTCAAAAGACTAAAAGAACAAATATTAAGCCCAACACCCCCATCTATCAACACACGCCTAACATGGGTGTGATGGATCATGACCTCAATGTGAAGGGAAAGATTGTGATGATGGCTCAAAGCTTTATCATCATCCTATGAAAATGAAAGGAAATGAGGGATAGCAGTATGATTAACCATATTCTCGAATTGATCA
Source organism: Thuja plicata (assembly GCA_018584345.1). Classification (NCBI taxonomy): domain Eukaryota; kingdom Viridiplantae; phylum Streptophyta; class Pinopsida; order Cupressales; family Cupressaceae; genus Thuja; species Thuja plicata. Next base: position 487,061 of record MU225894.1, read on the forward strand.
ATATCTAAGTTTTTGGGGATATTTGCCATGTGCAAAGCATCCTCAAGGATTTGTTTATGTCTTGGGGAAAACTCTAAGAGCTCAAAGATCAAAATTTGAGCGAGGGTTCTTTTTAACTGATCAACAAGATTATAGTTTGAATTAGGATTGACAGCTAGTTTCAACCTGACAGGCTTGAATTCCACTTGCTTAGGTTTACTAGATTGACTTGAATTGGGTCCTCTAATGACAACGAGACCTTGAATTTGTGTAACAACATTAAGATCTTGAGATGACACTCTGGAGTTGGGACCCCTTAGCACCATAATAGGTTCTTTATCAAAATAGGAGGAGAGTCTTCATCTATATCATAACCATAAGGATCTCTACCACTCATCATGTTAACATTTTCTTCCACAAATCTAAGCATGTTGATTGTATTCTCCGCATCTGTGTAAGTATAATTGATCTCAGCTTTTCCATTCTTAACTTTAGAGGTTTCCCCCTTTTCATATTTGGGCAAATGTTCCTTGAATGCCTTATGTTTGGCCTCGGTGTTTAATCCAGCTATTGTAAGTTGTCCATTCTCAAAGAAGATCTTGAATGATGTGCCTGAGTTTCCAGAAGTGTTCAACATCATGTCCAATACCATTATGAAATATACAAAAGGATTTCTCCTTCTACCAATGTGGTTTAACTTTAGGTATATGAAAATTCACAGCATCTTGAGGATGTGCCAGATTGTTAGCAATAATTTTCTTTAAAATTTCCTCATATGATTCACCAAGTTCTGTAAATTGACGTCTTTCACTCTTAGGCTTACCTTGGTAGCTTGGCTTACTTTCTTGTTGATTAGAGGTATTGAGATTCACATCTTGAACATCACTAGATAAATGAATCACAGGTTGATCTTTAGGTTGGGAGGAATCCACAACTCCATCATTAACCACTTGTTTATTCCTATTCTAGTGTTGGTTCTTCCCTTAATCCTTATGAGAGTTGTTGTTTTGACTATTGTTGTTGTTACTTCCATGTTTGATCAAAATTCCTTGTTCTCTCAAAACATCCTTAATTCTACATGCAGTCTCAACCATGGTTTCAAATGAATCAAAAATCATTTTCTTAACTTCATACCACAATTCGGGAACAAAGTTGCTAACAAGGATGTCAATCTTTTCATTATCAGGAATAGTTCTAGAATAGCAAGAGCAATTTCACCTCCACCTTTGCAAGAAAGTAACAAAGGATTCTACTTTAAGCTACATAAGTCCAAAAAGGTGACAGATCTTGAAACATTATATGCGAAGTGTTGAACAAATCTATGAACAAGCTCCTTGAAAGTCTTAACAGTGGGAGTCATCTTAGTAAACCATTCCATTGCTTTTCCCTTAAGACTTCATGGAAATAACCTCATGAGATAAGAGTCATCCTGATGGAACTCAAAACTTGTGGTATAGAACTAGCGCACATGATCATGTGGATCTCCACTCCCATCATATTTGTCATATTGAGGAATTTCAAGCTTTCTAGGAAATTATTTCATGTCAACACTCTTATCAAAAGGATTAGGACAAATTGAGTCTAATGAGAAAGAATTCTTAGGTGTGAACATCTTGTCCATTGTTCTTTGCATTTCATTGATCTTCTCCTCTTGGGATGGACTTTGCTTCTTAATCTTTTTATTCACATCAAAGTTCTAAGGGACTCTAGCACCCTTATTGATTAGGCTCTCTAGGAAATTATCCTTGTTTTGCTCTAAATATTTCTCCACAAAATGTTGAAAAAGTGGCTCTTGTTGCATTTTCATAAAGTCTTGGGAGGTGTGATCAAAGCTTGAGCTACTACCCCCATATTGTGAACCATAATTAGCACATTGTGAAGGAGGCCTTGAGTTCCTAGGAGGGGTTTGTCTCTTATAATGATCATGTCTTGAGGCCCTTCTTCCCCTAGGGCTAGGAGATTGTGACTGTGATCTTGAGTGTCTTCTACCTCATGGAGTCCTAGGAGGAGTGGATGGAGGAGAACTTTTTCCACCACTAACATGCATATTATTGAATGGATCATTAATTTTCTAAGCCAAGAGCCTATATTTCTCTTGTTGAAAGGATTTCTTTTCCATTTCTACAAAAGTTTGTCTCTCCAACTCTAGGCATCTAATTTGTTCTTCCTTACAAGCTTGTTCATCTTGGAAAGCTTTCTTTTCACACTCATTCCTCTTAATCCTTTCATTGATGTAACCTGAAGAGGTCTTGAGTGGTGAACTTGGTCTTGAATTTCTAAACAAGTTGTTGGTATATGTTGTATTGACATGAGTATCATAAAGTTCATCTCCTTGGTTTGCATCTTGTGATAACTCATCATCATAAGCACGTCTCTTACCTCTCTCTCTCTTAGCCCTTTGGTGTGCACCTAAATATCTTGTTGAAATAAGGGATGAGGTTGGTCTACTATTATGAGAGGAACCACTAAATGAAATAACATCTCTACTCTTTGCAAATATATCATCATAACGTTTATCCATGGCTTCCCTCTCCCTCTGAGTCATTGTGTAACTCATATCCATAGAAGAGAGAGAAGATACTAAGGGGGTACCCAACTCACTAAGGTTACTCTTGGAATCAAACCACACTTTTGAGATATTCCTAGGTGATTGATCATCTATGGGTCCTTTTCCCTTCTATTTTTGGTGAGTTTGAACTAAAGGTAATTGGTTAAAAACCACTTGAGGTCATTTTCATTGATTTACTTGATATCTTATTGTAACTAGCATGAAAGAAAAGGTACTAGCTAATAGGATTACCCTAAGAAATGTTGGTACCAAACTAGGATAGTAAAGGCATTAACTTGTGCAAAAGGAGGTGATAAGATAGAATATTGCAAAGAGGTGTAAGCCACCACTACCACAGAGGCGCCCAATAAATTCTGGTGAATATCCTAGCACATATGGATCAAGAGGATTGTCTTACCCAAATTATATTAATTGCGATTGAAATTGTATGAAAGTAGATGGACAAGAGACTACGAAAACTCTCCAAGTGTGTTATCAAAGAACCAAAGGTTTATCTTTTCAACAAGGATGGTTCCTAGCTCACCAACCTTCCAAGCAAGGTCACTTGTGAAATCAAAGATTGCTAATCCAAGAGGTCAAAACGCAAGAATCCAAAGCGTAAACAAGCTTCTAACAGCGGGGTAAGTAATCCAATCTGAACCGGATCAACAGGGAAAACTAGAAAAATGACAGGGAAACAAGAAAGAAAGCGGGAGATGACAACAAATAGCTCACTGACAGATAATTTCATGCAATGAAAAGCTTTCTCACGTGAGGATTAGCACAGGACCACGCAACAAAATGCATAGAGCCACGCAAAGAAAGACCAGACTAGTGTGAAAGGATAATAGAAAATTGGAAAGATATCACACGAGGATTCTCACAGTACCATGCGAGAATTCACACAGAGCCGCACAAAGAAATAGCTTTATCACATGAGTGTTCTGACAGAAAGGAATCAGAACTTAGTTTTCATTTTTTTTAAATAACCAACTAGATGCATTAATAGATTTGATCATGAATCATGCACGCAGAACAACAATCAAGGAGTTCAAGCAATCAATTGTCTTCAAACAATGAGCAAGGACAAAGCAACCTTGCACATGAACATGGATAGTGTCATAGTATTTCTACTTCATAAGATTCTACTTGTGTATGATCTCAAAATGTTTTTTAATTACGCACATAGTCCTAGAAAATAAAAATTTGGTTGCACTATGGTTCTTAGTAATGGTTTGACTCTGCAACTTTTGCAATCTCAAGTGGGTGAAATCCAACCCCAGTGCACCGAGGTTTTGACACAATTTGAGAATTTAATTAATCAGGAGCTGCTGAGGAGATATGACAACCCACAAGAAACTACACCCATGGAGATTTCTTCCACAAGGAAATTTATATAGCAATTGTTGCTACCATGGAAAAAATGGCTATTACCGCTTGAGGTTCCATCCACATGGTTTATCCAATAAAAGGAGTGTCCACTATGGTTAACCCTCTCTAACAAAGAAGACTCACAATATGGACCACATGGGGACTTGGTTTGGATTCAAGGGTTCCAAGTTTCTGATTCCCCCAAAAGGGAAAAGAGCATAACCCTCTAACCTCTTTACCTCACCCAAACATAGCAAACAAGATTAATTGACCCACTAATTTGAAATCACCTCACCCAAGGAAAATCAATAACAATTACCACCAATCTCAAGAGAGAAAGTACCAATCAAAGTTGAAGACTAAACCAAGTTTGAAGTAATGAAAAATCCTTCTCTACCTACAAGGGGATCTATTGTCAAGAAGAGCTTCACATCTAAGACCAGCGAATGAAGCACACTCTCTCAAGATCGCCACAAATAGTGTTCATAGGGCCTAATTACTATGTGAAACATATATGCAAGAAAGCAAATCTAGGTTCAAATTTTATAGTACCAATTGGAAATATAATCTATAAAAGCAAGAAACACTCAGGCTAAACACATGAGAGATTCATTTTTATTTCCAAAATCCAAATTTTATTGAGATGCATCAAAATACCTCAAATCCAATTCAACATGAATGTTTTGTTTTTTATCCATGCAAGTCCAAATCAGCAACAACAACAACAAATCAGAAACCACTAAAAATAGTAAACATTAGTGGTTAGAGATCAAAGATATAAAATATAGTAATAAAATTTAGATCTCTAGTGTGAAATCCCATGTGAAGATTCTCAGAGTGTTGCGTGAAGATTCACATATAGCCACGTGAAGATTCAAAGAATCTCGCATGAAGAAATGCACGGATAGAAAAAACAAAATTGCAGAAAATAGTAAACAATAACAAATCATAGAGCCTAGTGTCAAATTTCACGCAAAGATTTGCACAGAGCCGCGTGAGAATTCACGCTAAGCCACTTGACGAAACACAAAATCCAGAAAAATTTCGCCTGTAAACCTGCAAAATATCACGCAAAATTTCCCTGCAAAAGTACAAAAAATATGGAAATCCAAAAATAAATTAAGAAAAATAATAGTGACAGAAAAATAATTTTCTGCCCCACGATGGGCGCCAAAAATGTGTGCTAAAACTGTGTCACACTTCTATGAATCATTATATCCAAGATCACTCAAGAATGAGGTCTCAAATGGCAACTCATAGCTCTTTATTCATGGAGTGCAAAGGTTTGTAATGGAGGCCCTCAGATTGACCTAGTTATGCCCATGCAAGTGCACCATGAAATGAGAGATTTAATGCATAAAAATGACAACTATATTATATGATTACAATGCATGATTATTCTATGAAAGGAAATATGAATTTAATCTAATATGAATCTAATCTAAATGAATAGCCATGGATGCAAGAAGAAGAAGACAAGAAGAGAGAAGTTGCAATATCCAAGCTAAAGTGCTCAAATTCTCCTCCAAAGTTGCTCTCCAAACCTGCAGCATAACAATACCTAAAAATTATATATGAGAATGAGAAGGAGAGGTTTCCTTTTATAGGGAAGTGAACGGTTGAGATTAAGAGGCAAAAATACATGAGCAATGGTGGAGATTAAATCTTGATTGATCCATGTGCTCATTAAAAGCAAAAAGCCCACGACTTAGAAAGATGTGAAGAAAAATGGATTTTTATTTAATTTATTTCCTTTTTCATCAAATAAAGTGCTTTAAGTGGGGATTTTTTTTTATTTAATTAAAAGAGGGGTTTTTAATTAAATAAATTAGAAGAATTTTATTTAATTAAATGGGAGGAATTTATTTTAATTAAATAATATGAATTTTACTTAATTAAAAGGGAGATTAAATCTTTTAATTAAATAAAAATAATCAAACCTTAGGAAATATTAGAATAATTGAATTAATTACGATTTGATCAAGGAAATTGATTTGAATTAAAATGTTGCAAAGCATTGATTCAGGAATTTGATAAATTGATAAAATGATAAATGGGGCCCATAGTCTAGGCGACCATTTTAGGGTGCATACAAGGTGATTATAGAAGCTACCGACAATAAAAAATAAGAGATACTCGAGCCTATAAGGACAAAGGAAAGAAGGTCAGTTACCTAGAAAAATGCAAGGATGATGATACTAACACTGAATCTGATGAAGACATCGAGATGGTGTTTGTGGCTATAAAAGATGATTCAGATTCATACGATGAAGAAAGGTATGTAGAAACATCTCTCATATCTAAAATTAGCAAAAATGATGTTTGGATCATAGATAGTGGCTGCACTCACCATATGACTAGTGATAAGTAAAAGTTTGAGACTTTTGAATACTATAAAGGTGGTTCAATAAGAATGGGTAATGACACACCTTGTCCAGTTGAAGTTAGAGGAATAAGAATATTGAATAACCAGATAAAGTGTGAGAATTATTATTAGGTAAATGGATTGAATTATAATCTATTGAGTGTTTCTCAGTTGACTAATTCAGGTCACAAAGTAGCATTTGAAAATAAGAAGGCAAAGATCTTCAACAAATCTAGAAATCTGATTGGTACCAGTGAGCAGACAAAAGGTAACCTATTCTATCTAAATGATACTGACTCCACTTGTTTTATTGTTGCAAATGAAGACATATGGTTATGGCACAAAATGTTGTGTCATGTGAACTTTGACAACATGATAAAGATAAGAAAAAATAGAAATGTCAGAGGCTTACTGACGATGACCAAGCCAAACAATATCATGTGCAAGAATTGGCAAAAAGGAAAAATGACGAAGTCTAGTTTCAAATGCAAAACCCATACATCTGATGTAATTCTAGAATTAGTCCATACTGATATATGTGGACCTATGAGGACAAATATTTATTATGGAGATAGATATTTTATTCTCTTTGTTGATGATTACTCTAAAATGATGACAGTTATGTTTCTAAAAGAAAAATTAGAAGCATTTAAGATGTTTAAATAGTATAAGGCTATGGTAGAGAAACAAAGTGGTAAGGATCTGAAATGTTTGAGATCAGATAGAGGAGGAGAATTCATATCAGATGAATTAAATAACTTTTGTAATGAGCATGGCATCAAAAGATAGGTCTCTGCACTAAGGACACCACAACAGAATGAAATTGCTGAAAGAAGGAACATATCCATAGTTGACTATGCAATGACACTAATGATATAGAAAGGCATCACCCAAATCTTTTGGAGGGAATCTATCAGTACTGCTGTTTACACATTGAAAAGAGTAAAATTGAATAAATACACCAAAAAGACACCTTATGAGCTATGGTATGGATACACACCAAATGTAAGTTATTTCAAAATTTTTGGCAGTCAATGTTGTATCTTAAAAGATGATAGAAATAGAAAACTTGACTCCAAGAGTGATGAAGGAATTTTTCTAGGGTATTCCACCAAGAGCAGGGCTTATAAATGTTTAAACAAAGCCTCTAACAAATTTATTGAAAGTGCAAATGTAAAGATAGATAAATTTGCAGAGAAGAATAAATAGGAAAGCACTAAAGAACTAGAGGACTACAATAAGTTCACTTACAATGAGGAACCTGAAACTCTACCCTACCAAAAATGTAGAGCTCCCAAGCAACAGTGCTTAAATCAAGAACAACAAAATGTTGCAACTGATGGTCTGGCTGCAAATACCAACGGTCAGGACAATGATCAAAACAATGTGCAAGGTGATGAAGAACAGAATGAAGGACAAAATGATGATCAAACTGATAGACAAAGAGATGAACCTATACTTGCAAGATATGTAAGAAGGAACCATCCAAAGATCCAAATCATAGGAGATAAGAAAGCTGGTACAAGAACAAGAAGAAAGTCTTTAAACTCAAATAGTTTAATTTGTGAGTTTGAGACAAAATCTATCAATGTTGTACTTGATAATGAAGAATAGATAAGTGATATGAATGATGAGATTGAGAAAATTGAGAAAAAAAAAACATGGTCACTTGTACCAATACCAGATGACAAGAATGTCATCAGTACAAAATGGATATTTAGGAATAAGATGAATGAGAATGGAGAAGTCACAAGAAACAAAGCAAGACTAGTATGCAAGGGGTATGCACAAGAGGAAGGTATTGACTATGGAGAAACATATGCACCAATTTCTAGGCTATAAGGTGTAAGAATACTACTTGCATATGATTCATATAAAGGATTCAAGGTATATCAAATGGATGTGAAGTCTGGATTTCTGAATGGAATACTTGAAGAAGAGGTATACATTGAACAACCAGAAGGGTTTGTAGATCTAGATAAGAGAAACATGGTATGTAGATTTCATAAAGCCTTGCATGGATTAAAAAAATATCCTAGAGCTTGGTATGAAAGACTTCATTCCTATCTTATAAGTATTGGATTTTTAAGGACTAGTGAAAATAGTAATCTTTATTTGAAGGAAGATACTGATGCTAAGACTTTGATTGCTGAAATATTTTTTGATGACATCATATTTGGAGGCAATGATATGCTATGCAAATCATTTGCTAATGAAATGAGCAAAGAGTTTGAGATGTCTATGTTTGGAGAGATCAAGTTCTTTCTTGGTCTATAGATCATGCAACAATGTGAAGGTATTTTCATTACACTTTCAAAATACATTAAAGAGGTCTTGAAAATTTTCAAGATGGAAGAATCCAAACCAATTGGAACACTGATGACTCCTAGATGTAAGTTGACAAAGGAAGATAGGAAAACAAAGGTAAATAAGATTTTGTGCAGATCAATGATAGGAAAACACATGTATGTGGTACATACTAGACTAGATATTGTACATGTAGTAGGAATAGTTGCTAGATTTTATACTAATCCTAGGGAATCACATATGACTATTGTAAAAATAATTTTAATATATCTAAAGAATATTGAGGAGTATGGCTTATGGTATGGAAGAGAAGGCAAATTTGAACTTCAGGTCTTTATCGATGCTGATTAGGATGGTAATATTGATGAATAGAAGAGCACAACTGAAGGAGAATTCTTTATGGGTGACAGACTTGTCACATGGATAAGAAAGAAACAATGATGCATTTCACAATCTACTGCAAAAGCAAAGTATGTTACTGCTGCTACTACAAATTGCTCAAACATTGCATGGATCAAACAGTTACTAGAAGGTATGCATATGAAGATCCTAGAACCAGTAATTATCTATTGTGATAATACAAGTGCAATTAACATTTCCAAAAATCTAGTCATGCATGCTAAAACAAAGCATATTTCCATCAAGTATCATTATTTGAGAGAACAAGTTCAGGCAAAAGAGGTGATACTTGAGTATGTGCAATCAAAAGAACAATTGGCCGATATCTTCACCAAGCCACTACCCAAGGATGCATTTGAGTACTTGAGTTCAAGAGACTAGGGGTCAAACCCTTGTCTACTGGTCAGTAAAATGACTGAAGGCTGCATCAACCTACATATTGTCAGAATATCATTCATGATTGATGCAAGCAAAGAGATGAACTTCAAAGCTATATCTATATATAGACAGGTATATATCATAACCAAGAACCAGAGTATATTGTTGTATTGCTGATAGATAAGGGAAATTCAAGGAATATATTATGGATGGAGAGAATTGATTATTTGGAATTGCTGTCAAAGGGAGAGAGATTATCCATATTATCACATTCTTCAGAAAAGGGAGAAAGATAATCCACTATCATACTACTCCAATAGGGAGGATTATATCCTTAGGGAGAGAAATTGTATGGAAAGATTATACAAAGGGAGAGTTGTAGACAAGAGAGAAATACATTAAAAGAGAAAAGAAGTTAAGGGAAAGAAATTGACACAAGGAGAGGACACAACACATCAGAATAAAGAGAGATGCAAAAATCAAATCTAAGCTAAAATAGATCTTACTAACGGTTAGACATTTATTGGTTATCAAAACAAAAAGATTGGTAGTTTGATGAAACTCAACTATTATATTTCATATTGTATTAGAAATAGTATAGTGTGATAATATGGTATGTTTCCATCAATGCCAAAGGGAGAGATTGATGACATGTAACTGATTAAATATTTGATAATGTTAAGTTGAAGATAATGCAAGGAATTAAATCAATTAATGATTTGTATTGTCATTGAAGTCAACTTGATATCATTTGTACAGTCATATACATAAAGCCAAAGACTTTAGAGAACCAAAAGAACCAAGGTTATGCTTTCAGCAATACATAAAAGTCATGTATTCACTAAGTGACAAACAACATCGACAGAGTGCACACCATTGGTAAAAGCAAAAAAGAACAATCACAGTATTACCCGATGATAGGAAGCACAGTGTTTCCTGATGAATGGAGATCATGAAGCTCACTGGAGTCTTCCTAATAGAATTATTTTTTGTCACTGACAACTAACTGCAAAGGTGACTGACGGAACAGAGAGTTTAGAAAATGACAAAATATCTAGGTGGGAGAGCTATATAAGGACTTAACTAGTTGTCTACTTTGTTTTATTCGACCAGAGATACGTGATTGATTTAAAGATCATTTGTACAGTTGGCAAAAAGATATCTATGATAAAAATCAGGAGTTATGCTTTAAATATAATTGGCTGGATTGTTTTTCACGCCAAGAATCAAGAATCAAGAATCAAGAAACAATGAATATCATGTCTAAATAAGAGACACGCTTAATTCATTTTCATAATGCATGAAAAGGGGATTAAGGGGAGTGAATAGAAAGAGGATGCTAAAGAAAAATTGATGAAGAATAACTTCATACAGTCCTGATCAATCAAGCTGAAGGAGAGCTAAGGAATTCTATAGACACCGACGAATAGTGAGCACATCATCACAAAGAAAAAAATATGGAGCACAAGGATTAAATTGACATATTGATCAGAGAGGTAATGTACTTAAATAGATCTGAAAATCTACAATTCAAAGTTGCATTAGAAACACGTCATAGTGTTTCAGTTTAACCATTGAAGCATCAAGTCTCTTAATAGAGCAGGACTTAACTGTCTTCTATATATTGAGGTACATCCCAAGGAGTGCCAAAAAGGTTGATTCATGAAAGTAGCATTGGATATACCCAATGCATATTGACATTCTAAGAGAGAGGGTGATTCAAGGATGGCAGCATTAGATGCTTGATAGTAAGTGACAACCTCTATGTATAAAATCCTCTAACAAGGTCACACCTAACAGTGTGTTTTTAACCTTTAACAGGGTTGGCTCTTAACATGGCTCACTTCAAAAGAGTGAAAATTTGGGTTACCAGTCCCAGTGGTTTTTTTCTTAACATGGTTTCCATGTTAAAATCCATGTGTTATGTGTGTATGATTCATTTGTTTATTGTTTTGTATCTTACATAATTTATTCTGGATATATCGGTATACTCTACATATTTACTATATTTCAGTAAATAGATGACTTCTTATTGGTAAACATAAAGAAGAAGGTTTAATAGAGAAATTTGACAAGTAGTAGATTGATATAAGTTATTGAAGGCATTCATCTTGTAGGATAGAAGATAACTTGAGAAATAATTAGTCGTTATAAGAGTTGAAGGGCTGATTTAAGGATTAATTTTTAAGACCACTGATTCACCCCCCCCCCCCCTNAAGACCACTGATTCCCCCCCCCCCCCCCTCCGTCTTAGTTATTACTAACATCTACTATGATTTTCTAACATACTACTATAATTTTCTAACATATTCTAAAATTCTACTATGATAATATAACATTTCTACTAACTAAAAATTATTTAAAACAAATAACTAACTAAAATAAATATAAAACATATAATTTACAATAAAAAAATGAGAAAAATGCGTGTACCTGATACTAATAACAATCAGAAGAAGTCAAAAAAAAATTGAGATATGTTGATGTCATACTAGACATCACTGGTTGGTTCTAAGCCTCGGGTCCACAAAATCTCCAACCGTAAATGGTGAAAATAAAATGGTTAGCCACACATATATAAAAAATTTGGTCAAAAATAGCTTCACTCGAAGGGGGTGTTCCTGTGAAGTACCCTATGTGGGGTAGCTCGCATGAACTACCCTACATGGGGTATTTTGTGTGAAGTGGGGCCTTCGCATGAAGTACCCCATGTAGGGTACTTCACTCAAAGTCAATTAACCCCTTCGTGCGAAGAGGGGACTTCAGACGAAGGTGTTAAAATTTAATATCTTTTGGAAAGACTAATTTCCTTTGTCCCAAAAAGTGGGACACACTATTGTGAGATCACCCAAATCTTATTTAAGAACTTGATATGCTCTTGTCACATCCATCTAACTTCTCCAAAACTTCTCTCATAAAATCTAAACCACTCATTTCTCCAAGAAGGTATGCTTCCTCCATCTTACACATATTACTCTAAGACATCTTTGAGATATCTTAACTATCAAATAACTTATATTCCACATATGATTCTCACATTATGCGATCAATTACATGGGACAATCAGAAATATCACTGATCCTTCTCATACATGTATGATAACTTCCAATCTCCACCCTATGTTAAATCAAAATAAGATTGCATTTTTGAACCCCTTTAATCCTTAAACTCTCCAAGTGCACCAATCACAAGGTACCTATTAGAGGCTTCTCATTTATCCAGTCCTCTCATTCATCTTAACTTGTGAATCTCTTGAATCAATCCCACTTCTTATTCAATCTTCTATCCAATCTAGAAATAATACCATGCCCAAGCTAGTTTTGATAATAATATTTAAATGAAGAGTCGTATTATTAGTTTAAAAGGAAATTAAATACCTTTAAATACACATCTTCAACACTTACACACCCTTATTGTATAAAAAGAGGTTTTCAAAAGTCTCTTTCAAATTCACTCAACTTGGATTTACTACGTCTTTAGATCAATTAGAGAGGCATTTAGTTAAGGTAAAGGATTGTTTTCTTATATTTGTGTGTAGTTTCTGCACACACAAAAGTAGTGCACTTCTATGAATCCTTACATGCAAGGAAACTCAAGAATGGGCTCTCACAAATCGATCCATAGCTCTTTATGCATGGAGTTGCAAGATTTGTAAAATTTCTCTCAGCTAGAGCTATAAACTCATGACCTTGCCAATAAACCATACAACGAGAGATTCACAATGAAAACAAG
>MU225894.1:510783-531502 GCA_018584345.1 Thuja plicata
ACATTAAATTGATTAAAAGAATTATGCCAAACAGTAACAGGGTCGTTTGGACATAACTCGAGAGTATGATCACACTTAGGGCAAATAGGGTCTACAGTTGCGACAGACCGAAATTAGGTGGTTACATTAAGTCCCTACAAGATGCATGTCATGAAATACTTATAATATTTGACTGTCTGTCGGTTTACCTTGCCTATCCTTATTCTCTTTGATAACCAATAAGCAGTAAAACTATTCACTAATACTCAGTAAATATGCAGAGTATACCAATCAATCCAGAAATGCATATGTGAAATGTAAAACAATAAATTAATAAACCATACACACATAACACATGGATTTTACCGTGGAAACCCCTACAAGGGAAAAAACCACTGGGACCAGTACCCAAAATTTTCACTCTTCTGAAGTGAGTCCTTTTAGGAGCCAACCCTGTTAAAGGTTACAAACACATTGTTAAGTGAGACCTTGTTAGAGGATTTTATACATAGGTTGTCACTTCGTATCTGGCATCTATTTTGCTACCATCCTTGAATCACCCTCCTTCTTAGACTGTCAATAGGCTTTAGGAAAATATTGCTACCATCCTTGAATCAACCTTCTTCTTAGGCTGTCAATAGGCTTTATGCAAATTCAATGCTACTTTCATGAATCAACCTTTTTGCAAATCTATTAGGATATACCTCAATTATAGAAGACAGTTAAGTCCTGCTCTATTAAGAGACTTGATGCTTCAATGGTTAAACTGAAACATTATGACCTATTTCTAATGCAACTTGAATTGCAAATTTTCAGATCTATTTAAGTACAATACCCCTCTGATCAATGTATCAATTCAATTCTTTGTGCTCCACACTTTCTGCTCTATGATGTTGTGCTTCACTGTTTGTCAGTGTCTGCAGAATTCTTTAGCTCTCCTTCAGCTTGATTGATCAGGACTGTATGAAGTTATCCTTCACCAATTTCTCTTCAGCATCCTCTTTCTATTCACTCCCCTTCTGTGTATTTGATTGTTCATGATTACGAAAATGAATTATGCTTGTCTCTTATATAGACATGATGTTCCTTAATTCTTGATTCTTGATTTTTGATTCTTGGTGTGAAAAATAATCTAGCCAATCTGATTTACGGCTTTAACTCCTAATTTATCTCGTAGTTATCTTCTTGCCAATTGTACAAATCTTCTTTAAATCAATTACTTAACTATTGGTGAATAAAACAACCAGTTAAATCTATCCTTAAGCTCTGCTAGCTAGATATTTTTTCATTTTCTAAACTCTCTATTTTGTCGGTCAACTCTGTAGTTAGTTGTCAGTGACAACTGCCAGTTAGCTTTGGGATCTCTGTCCGTTGGGCATCATAGGATTTTTATTCGTTAGGCAACACTATCTTATGCTCATCAGGCATCACTGTGACTTTTTATTTTCCTTTACCGATGGTGTGCACTCCGTCGGTGTTGTCTAATCACTTAGTGAATACTTTACTTTTACGTATTGCTGAGAGCATAATCTCTATTCCATTGATTATCTAAAGTCTTTGGCATTATGTACATGACCGTAGAGATGATATCAAGTTGACATCAATGAAAATACAAACCATTAACTATCTTAATGTCTTGCATCATCTTCAACTTAACATTATCAAACATTAAATGAGTTACATGTCATCACCTTCAATCAGTAATGTCACTTGGGACACAAACCGACCAATCAATGCACAAATTAGTGATTTCATTAAGTCACTTGGAGATAAAATTAAACCTATAATGGTTGAATACTTCACAACATTCAAGGATAGGATGCATAAGAGGATGAGAATCCCTAATCAACTAGTAGAAAAATACAAGGATGAGATCTACTTTGCAGTTGACACCGACTCAACACTCATCAAACTTGCACAACTGAGAACAGCATGGTTAGCACCACTAGAATATGAAATTGACATTGATCAAGCTACAACAACTATTGAAACCCTATTAAATGAGCCATTCGATAAAACCTTGAAAAGATTTGGAACATATGAGAAAGCCAAGTCTACAATCAAGACTAAATAAGATGCACCACCTGTTAGGAAAACAAAGGTTACAAAAGTAACAGTTTCATCAAGAACAAGGAGAAAGACAAAAAAAGAGGTAGACTCACCACCACTGAAGAAAGGGACAGTGAAAACTTATATGAAAATAAAATCCTCAATCGAGCCTAGACAAAGAAAAATATATGTAAGAGGAAGAGAGGATAAGGATGATACTACTGAAGTAGAAAGAGAACACGGGATCTAGAGAAGGCCAAAATTCCAAAGACAATTGATGAAGTTACAGAGTCAATCATCAAAATAGGCAACATACCACATCATAAGATTATAAAATGGGGAAATATGTCTACCGGGGATCAAAATAAGATAGAAGAAACCATAATCAAGATGATGGTTGCATATAAGTATGTACCCCTACAATTTGGAACTCATATTCCAAAGGAGATACAAGATAGAATATTAGTAATATGGACTTATGCATTACACATGGAGAAAGAGATGAGGGAAAGATACCTAGTTACATTCATGCCCAAGTCCATAGTTGAAGAAATCGACTCAACCATGCAGGAGAACTCCAAGAACTTTTTACCAAAGACAAGAGCATACAAAGTACTGCAAGGCAGGTTAGAAGAGATTGATATAGAAAGAAAAACTATTTGGACACAAATCTTTAACCCACCCGAGTAGTTACTAACTCTAACCGAGAAAACTCACAATCAGGACAAGGAGGCCACACTGAGCCCTGAGAACATTTTCATCAATGACACCAAGGATGTCACTCCCATTGACTTAACCACTGAAGCAAGCAAAGTCATGGATGATATTCCTGAAATATTGCAATCATTAGGGGAAACACCAGACATAAAAATACAAGATATCACTGAAGGTGATCCTGTTGATGAATCGAAGGAAGATGAAGAAGTGACTACTACCACCGATCCTACAAATGAAAAGGACACTATAGATGTTGCATAGGCAATTATACCAGGTAAACTGCCTTACTTGATTGAAGTAATCAACGTGATTACTGAATCACAACATACACCATCGGATTCTGATGAAAACATACCAGAGAAAAAGGTGATGAACATGAGGAGAAGAAAAATAAAAATGAGGAAAAGATAGATAATAGTGGAGAAAAATTGAGTGATACACCAACCGAGGAAAGTGGAAAGAAATACAAGGCTGAAAATCAACACAAGGTTGATGTAGAGACATCTATAACCAACCAATAGGTTCACACCGAGAAGCATACCAAAGGCACCACACTTCCCAAGAAGTAAACAAAAGAAATAGAGAAAGAAAAGGATCTTGCTATAATCCTTCATTCCCCTGATTCCAACACCATTCCCAAAAAGAAAAAGAAAAAGAAGAGAAAAGCACCAATAACACTTGATGAGATCATTGACATACCCAACTACGATCCAAGAAAAATGGATCCTGAGTCACTAACAAAGTATGGAGAACTATGCAAAAGGAAGGCAATACAGGACAAGCTCAAGAAGGAGCACACAAATTCACAAGTCTTGGATACTACAAAGGAAATCCTATTGCAAATAGTTCCTAACACACAAATTGATCAAAATGTGACAATCCTTGATCAACTAGCATTTCTGACCGAGGCCATAACATCCAATAATGTAGAAGCTGACAAGGTCATTGAAGAACGTGCAAAATAAAATTTTCACTGCAAGCTAACCTAGCAATTCAACCAAGAAGTGGCAGAGAACAAGGAAAAACTTTTTGAGCTAGTAACAACACTAGAACCAATCATATCAGAAGTAGTTAACTTAGTTCAAAAGTTGTGCACACTAGAGAAATTCACTACCGACCATAGTGAAAAGATTGCTAAAGTAAATGAGGATCTCAAAGAGAGTGCATAATGTCTTTCAAATGATCCAAATGCATTCCAACTACATTATGAGAAAATTATAGAATCAAAATGGTTGAGACTTAAAATTCAAAAGGAAGAAAGTAAAATCAAAGATGAAGTAACCCAGCTCCAAGCTATGTTACTACCAAATCTCACTTTGCTTCTACAACAAATGAATTTTGAAAAGACTCTAATTGCCACACCAGAGATGTCAGTCACAAAGAGTATCTATGACATGCATGCCAAAATAACTTTGGAGCACATGACCCTTGAACACCTCAAGGAGAAATGGGACAAGTTGATGGAAGCGATACAGAAATCCCATTCACACATATTTGACAAGATGTAAGTACTTCATCTTTGTCATTAATTTCAAAAAAGAGGGAAAATGAATGTACCAAGGAAAACATGTACATACATTGTACCAAGGCATGCACATAGGGTGATTTATTGAAAAGGTAATTACACTTGTTGTATACACTGTACATACCAGTTTTTGATACTAAAGCCAAAGGGGGAGATTGATAATCCTAAAAAGGATCAGAAGTTGTCATTAGTATACAAGGAAATAGTTTTGGACCATCGTTCAAATTGTAGGGTATGTGCAGGATCATGGTATGCCAAACTAGGTCTTAAGTGGCAAAGAAAATTTAGAAAGTCAAGGTTAAGAAAGTTGATGTCAAAATTTGGACAAGTTATCAATCTTATATCAAAAATGTGTAAAAAGAGAATCTGTAGCAAATTGAATCTAGTTTCTAAGATACTATCTGTTCTTTAAAAAAAATATTTTATATGGTGAAATTTCAAATTTCAATGCAGTAGTATGAAAATTTCAAGAAAAATATAAGAAGAAGGTGTATGTCTGACCACCTTAAACACAATCAAATGATAATATTTTTTTACAAGATTCTAGATATAAGTAGTAGACTCACATTCGGATGTGACACATATTGTTTTGTATTTTGTTTCTAGGTAAATAATCAATTATGATTTTTCTACTACAACTTTTCTAGAATATAAAAAAACTCATGTCCAACCACCTTAACTTAGTCTAAAATTCATCAAATTGATTTTTTTTAGTTTTTAATAGTAGTAGGAAAAGAATAGAATGTGACTCATGTTTTGGATTTCAAAAATGTTATACCATTTGAAAGTTATAGTTATTTTTAAATCATTCTATCAATCAGGACTAAAAAGATAAGAAGTAGGCGTATGTCTGACCACCTTAAATACAATCAAATGATAATATTTTTTACTAGATTCTAGATATAAGTAGTAGATTAGTGTTTGGATGTGACACATATTTGTTGTAATTTATTTTCAAGTAAAAATTAATTATGATTTTTCTTTTTTTTTTTCCAGAATATAAAAACTCTCATGTCTAACCACCTTAACTTAGTCTAAACTTAGGATGATGGAAACAGCCTCCAAAGACCTCTCTCTGTCTGGAAATGCCTCCCACTCCACTAACTCCAGAAATGGTTCCTCGGAAGGCTATATGAGCCCAACTAGTAATACTCCCCTACCAAACCTCCAGTGAACCATGGAAACCCACAAGAACCCCACCCCACCCCAGAGCCCCCATCATGATACCCATGATAAACCCCACACCTCGGTCATGGAGGAAAAATGCAATTTCACAGGCACCCTTAAAAGAAAGTTTGTGAATCTCGACAAAGAGATTGTTGAGATTAAGAATAATATGCAGGACCTGATGAAACATTGCATGAGGACCAACAAATTTTCCATGAAGGTCATGCATGCTTCAGCTACGACCCTCTGTAGTGTGCAAGAAAAGCTGGCGGGTGGCAGAGTCGAAGCAGACGAGGACAACAAGGATCTGTTCCTGTTTCTTCAGGAGGAGTTGGCGAGAACCCTACTATCTAAATAGCTGGGAGGGAAGAACTAACTCTATTGTCTATGGTTCGAGTAATTTTGGCTGGGCTTGACCCTGAGATCCCCTGTTTTGCGATTGGGGTTAATTTTGGTTTTCATATGTTTTGGTGTAGCCCTACGAGGCTTATTGCTGATACTTTTTATGCTATTGATGGTAGCAATTACTCTAGTTTAATCCTTTGGAGTAGTACTGTCATTTATGTTTTTGATAGAGGTAGAACTAGAATTGGTGATTTTGATTATACTGCTAAAATGCTTTACAGCTTAGACTAGTTCCATTAATATGTTGTTAATGTGCTACTAGTCCTCTGTTCCATGGGCCAGCACCCTCTTGCTGCTTTTTCTATCAAAAACTTAGTCTAAACTTCATTAAATTGAATTTTTTTGTTTTTTATTGTATTAGGCGAAGCATAGAATGTGACACATGTTTCAGATTTAAAAAAGAGATACCATTTGAAAGTTATAGCTATTTTTCAATCAGTCTACCAATCAGGACTTCTTTTTCACATAGCCACTTTTTAGCATACTACGATCCTGCACATACCCTGTACACCGACAGACAGTTTAGAGTGTAACTCAAGGAAGAAAGTCTACAGTGCAACCCAAGGAAGACACTTTACAGTGTAACCCGAGGAAGATAGTTCATATTGTAAACCAAGCACAGTATTACAGAGACATCATTGAGCAAAGTCTATAGAGTATACCAAGCACGAGTCTAGCGAGAGACAGTTTTATTCCCAATAAAAGTGGATCTTATCTACATGTCGGCTATATCACTTTAGTCTTAAAAATAGCTTTATGCTTACTTGAACAACAATTTCTTAAGGATCAAGAAAATCATAAGTAATGGATTTAATTAGTTTAACTAATTGTATTCATGCAAACTAGGAGATCAAGGTCAAGTTGTAAACCTATGATCATTAGTGTTATCAATAAAAGTGTGAAACCTAATTAGGTCATAATCTTGTATAAATAGATATAGTAATCAATCAAGAACATGGTGATTGTAGTCATAGAAGGACATCTATGGATCAGACAGAGTTTTTCATGTAGAAGAACAGATAAAGAAGAATTTAGTTATCAAGAACTACATACAAGGCTACCGAGAAAAACAGAGGTATTATCCATCACAATAGGTGATACATATATATTTTGTGAACTTAAAGGATCTGTAATCATCAATTCAAGATTACAAGACATCAGGTCATATATATAGATATAGATATAGATATAGATATACATATACATATACATATACATATACATATACATATATACATAAATACATATATATATATATATGTATGTATGTATGTATGTATGTATGTATGTATGTATGTATATAATCTTTAATAATTATAGCAAATAGAATAAATCCTTCAAGAAGGTGGACTTAACAATATTATTGTAAATCTCTTAATTGAGTGCACACATACATTGTGTTGCTAAAATATCTTAATGGAGTAGACTTAGAAAGTCTAACATGTTACTCCTAATAGGGTAAGATCATCAGAAGTGATCACAACTTGTAGCCTTAACCGACACCTTCCATTCTATAGATAGTGAAGCTTTGTGGGTTTCATCCCCACCGTAGTTTTTACCTCCTAATAGGGGTTTTCTGCGTTATCAACTCTTGTGTCATGTGTAAATGAGTTTCATGAATAGTTCTATCTTTGTTTACATGCACTTACATTTATGTTATGATATTACATGCATAAAGTAGAAAATCTATAATGGTCGGTTATGCAAGCAATGATTACTAAAGGTTAAAGTGATAAAAGTTTAAAAGGTACTGATTCACCCCTCCCCCTCTTAGAACACACCCTTCCATTATTCCAACAATTCTTTTGGTCTTTTATCAAGATTTATATTGTGAGTTGGTGGTTTGATGTGTCCACACATGCTTCAACACATCTACTTTAATAGTCTGAGTTAAATTGACTTACGTGTTAGGGAACCTTCTCTCTAACAACCTTAACTTTAGTTTTAACATATTTTTTGACATTTTAATTAGTTATGGGTTTTTTTTTGTGGTTTTTTAATTTATAATCTATTCTTAATGCTTCCATAGTAATTTCCCTATAGATCTAAGTCTTGTCTTGCATGTTTCATTTTTTCTAGACTTGAAATTAATCAATGCATGCGTGATTATTTCAACATATCTAGTTTCATAGTAATGCACATACCTCTAATAATCTATGTCCACTTCTAATTTGGAAAAGGTTCCTTCTTCCACATTTTTAATAATTTCACAATATTTTGTACTTAGTTTTGTTGGGTGTTCACTCTTATAAATTCATTTTCATTCTTCCCTAACCATTTATTTGAATATTTCATCCTTATCTTATAGGTTACATATCATTTTGACCTCAAATAAGCATCAATAGGTTTTCCCTTACTTCAAGATATTTGTGTCTAGTTAGTTCCATCCATTTCTATGTTAGACAATATTCTCTGTCATTTTAGAATTTGTCAATTTTTGGGGATTATTTTCAAGGATTTTTACACCTAATATATATTTATATATCTTTCTTTCATAGTAATTTTCATGTGTATTTGAATTGTATATTTTACTTTTTGTCTTGTATTCTAGCCTTACACATGAATCAATACATCTTACCCTACTTCAATTCATCCACCTGTATGATGCATCATCCTCTTCTACACAAAAAACACTTCCTTGCAACTTAATTTTTATGGTATTTTATTTGTGAAACTTATTCTTTATGTTCCCATAATTAATTTCTTCCATATATGATATCTATTTGATAAATTTCATCACATTTTTTCTCTCCTTCATCTTTATATGTTTTTCCATTCCTTGGGATTTTCTATATTTTAGACTTTATAGGTAAGATCTGATGTCATCATTTTCTTGAGGTTTAAAGATTTGATTAAACATAGTTTTAGATTAACGCAATTGACTCTTTTATCTAAATAGTTCATCTAAGACTCCTTTGATAAGTTTCTAAAATAGTATTTTAGGTTGTGTACGCGCTCACCTAATTCCACTAAGTGATCTTGGGCAATAAAAAATAGATATTACCTCATCATGGGTTGTATATTTTAGACCTTGACAAGGCATATTTGACGCAAGAGCATCATGGAATGGAAGGATACCTATTGAATACAAAGAATAATTAAAGGTTCATGGAGGCATGATGGAGTTTAAGCCAATCAATTGGCATAGGTTAGAACCAATTATGGCCTTTAAGGTCAATAAATGTAATGAATTTGTAATGAATCCTAAAGGGTCTGGTAAGGACCTTAAGATCACAAAAGATGTAATAAGGGAATGAGTTCTAGATTGTATTATATTAGGTCCTTAGGGGTCTATAAATTTTTAAAAATGTCATAAGGATCTAATATTAAAGTTTCATAAATCAATTAGAATAAATATTCAAGAATTTGTAAGTTGGAAATTCATATTTTTGAAATCCAACGGTTAGTTTTGTTTAGGAAGGAAAGTGGGTTTAGAATGTTTTAACCTTAACCAATATATGAAACTGACCCAAATCAGTTGCGATAGTTGGGATAGGAATTATTAAGGCTTTGAATCATCATTGTACATAGACAAAATCAAGGGAAGTACGAGATGTGCAGACTATCTCAGAAGATTGATTAAAATCCCAAAAAATTTCTCATTTTCCTTATGTCCATTGTATGATTTGAAGTTCATAGGAGTTCTATTGTATTTATTATTATTTGAGGATGCTTTTCTAATTTTTTAAACCAAATTTTAATTCTTTGAGTGTTCATTGGTTTCAGATTTACATCTTTAGAGTTGACTATTCCTTGGGAAATCATTGTTTTAACCTTAACAGTTTGAGTTTCCTAATGTAATGGATCATTCCATGAATGAATATATGCTAATTCTCATGGAATGATACCATATTAACATGTAAAATACAAATCCTAACATGATTTATGCAGTTTGAGTGTATGAGGTAGGTGATCACTGAGAGAAGATTGTGAAAGTTCATGAAATTGCTTGGGTATGAGAAGCAACAACCAATCCACTTAAACAAGGGGTATGTTCAAGAGTTTCAGGTGTCTTGGAATGGTGTATGGATGGTTAATCCACAATTTCATAATTTTATAAGTGATTGGAATGGGGACATTGGAGAAGCCCTAAGTTTAAGGGTTTTAGGAAGAAAAATTGGGGCTTTTGTATGCAAAGACCATAGGGTAAAATTGACTTGATATTATTTCAATTAAAGACATTTTAGAAGATTGTCTAGGGTTTAGTGTCTAGGGGATAAGTATTTCTTACACTTCCTTTGAAAAATACCACTTTGTGTGTGCTTGGAACAGGGGTAGAGTCAAGAAACAGAGGTGTTGGTCCAAAACAATAACTTATGAAATTTTGATATGTTAAAGTATGCCATAATGGGTGTCTAAAAACATAATTTGTTAGTCTGGTGTTTTGGAAGTTTTGCAAGAAGAGTTCACATTTAACTCACCATTGACCTACTAGAAGGCTATTAGGCCTCTTGGGATGGTT
Source organism: Thuja plicata (assembly GCA_018584345.1). Classification (NCBI taxonomy): domain Eukaryota; kingdom Viridiplantae; phylum Streptophyta; class Pinopsida; order Cupressales; family Cupressaceae; genus Thuja; species Thuja plicata. The sequence continues at coordinate 521,088 of MU225894.1, forward strand.
CGAACAAATTGGAGTGTTGGGGTGGTTTGGGAACCAATAACCAGTTGAATCCTTTCAAATACAACCTAAATATACCTAAGACAGCCAGATTGGATAGGTGCTTGAGTAGTTTGGAAACATTTGAAGCTTGAGGCTAAGTAGGAGTATATGCTTAAACAACTCAAAGTTGAAACATTAGAAATTTGATCTCATCAACCACCCAACCCTCTGCATCAGGTGATATCAGAGAAATAGTAAGTAGATCCTCAAGGAGGAGAAAAGACAAATTTTTAGACATGGCACCAAAGAACCAAATGGCAAGAGATATTGAAGAGTTGAGGGTAGCTTTTGAACAAAAAGAAAGAGAGAAAAGGGAATTAGCAGAAACCAAGGAGAGGGAAGAAAGGAAGATGTGAAGAGAGATAATTTGATTATTGTAGAGGAGAAAGGTATTAGAGAAAGAGAGAAGAGAACCTAGGAGAGAGGAGGTTCATGAAGAAAACAATGAGGAAGAAGAAGAACTTCATGAAAGACAAGTACATGGAGGATAGAGAGATGAAGATGACCCTAAGGAGAGGAGGTTCATAAGTCTAATTAAGGAAGTATAAGGTACTAGATTAAAGACACATGTTTATTTTCCAATATACCAATGTAAGATGGAAAGTGAAGAAGTGCTTGGATGGATAGAGGCACTTGAAAACTACTTTGATCTAGAAGACATAGATGAAGAGAATAAAGTAAACATAGAAAAATCAAGGCTAAGGGGAACAAACCTTACATGGTGGACTAGTATACAGAATGGTAGAGTGACAGAGGTTTGAAAAAGGTCTCAAATTGGGAAAGATGAAGGCCATGGTTAAGAATCAATTCTTACGATCAGATTTGGTTATTTAAATGAAGATGAGAAGGAACAACTTGAAATAAAGAGATATGGATATCATGACTTACACTAAAAAATTTCACACCTTGAGCATCAGAAGTAGAGTGGAAGATGAAGATGAGAAGGTTTCTAGGTACATGAGTGGGTTAATATACAATATTCAAGATGAGATTGGTTTGAGTGTTCCTAAAACCCTTGAAGGATGCTTTCAATTGGTAGTGAGAGTAGAAGAGAAGTTGAAAAGAAAGAATGAGAGAAAAAGTAATAGAGGAGGAACATCCATGAGAGGAAGGGGTGGAAGAGGCACTACTGAATCAAATATTTATAATGATAAAGACAAAGGTTCTACATCATACCAAAGAGAAGGATATAACCATAGAGGTGGAATCTTTGGAGGAGGAAGAGGAAGTGGCACCTTCATAGGTAGATGTTTTAATTGAAATGAGGTTGGGCATAATTAATTCAAGTGTCCTGGATGAATTTACTTAGATCAAGTTAAATAAAGGAGAGTACATCTTGTATAATAAAATGAAGGGAATGAGGAACCAAAACCACATCCAGAAGATATTTTACTTGATGGTGAATTATTGATAGCAAGACAAGGAGAACAAGTACTAGACCCAAAGGTAAACATTTCTAGAACTAATTGTTTATGCAAAGGAAAGAGATGTAAATTTATTGTAGATTCTGGATCACGTAGCAATCTTAATTCTTCTGATATGGTATCCAAGTTAGGAATTGTACCACTTGACCATCCTAATCCCTACAAGGCCACTTGGGTTACCCAAAAGTGACATGTAGTGGTTAGTCAGAAGGATTATGTGAATTTTTCTATTGGCACATATCAGGACATGATTCTTTGTGATGTTATTTATATGACATATGGCAACATAGTAGAAGAACAATTCATGATGGGTTTGATAATACCTATTTGGTACACAAAGATGGTGAGAGGTATAAATTGAGACCATTACCTTTGGATAATAAAAGGGAGAATATGGTGAATTGTTTTGGAGACAAGATTTTGCAGGGTTAGAAGAAGTATGATACTGGTTGGGATCATTAAGAACTAAGAGGTACTAGACTGGTTATGATAGGGCAGCAGAGCAGTCCTAAAAATAACAATGGTTTGGGCTTGGAAAGTATCAAGATTGGGTGTATTGAGTGCCCTATTAAAAAGGGGAGCAGTATTGTCCCTATGGTTTTGAAGGAGCAGAAGATTCAGTGGAATGGAAAGAATGACAGAGCATAAGAAGGAAAACAAATCATACAACAAGGTCCTAGAATGGGACAGTCAAAAAAAATTTAAATCTAACAATTTGTGTTATGTAAGTGTGGGTTGGCATAGAAGGAAGAAGATAACCGTAGGAGAGTTCATCTCCTATCCAAAGAATCAGAATAAAGGAGGCAAGTGGAAAGGTAATAAGAGGAATATGTCTAACTCTTGAGACAATATTTTCTTTAATGGTGGGCAGTATGATGCAGGAGCATCATGGCATGGAAGGCCACCTATTGAATAAAAACAAACATTAAAGGTTCTTGGAGGAATGATGGAGTTTAAGCCAATCAATTGGCATAGGTTAGAACCAATTATGGCCTTTAAGGTTAATAAATATAATGAATCCTAAAGGGCATGGTAAGGACCTTAGGATCACAAAAGATGTAATAAGGGCATGAGTGCTAGATTGGATTAGAATATGTCCTGAGTGGTTTAGAAATTTTTAACATGGTCATAAGGCTATAATATTAATTTTTCATAAATCAAGAAGAAATATGCAATAATTTGTAAGTTGGAAATTCATATTTTGAAATCCAATAGTTAGTTTTGTTGAGGAGGGAAAGTGGATTTAAAATATTTTAACCTTAACAAAGATATGAAACCGATCCAAATTAGTTGGGATAATGGGATAGGAGTTATTAATTCTTTGAATCATCATTGTATGGAGAGATAATCAAGGGAAGTACTAGATGTATGGACTGTCTCAGAAGATTGAATAAAATGTCAGAAATTTTCTCATTTTCCTGATGTCCATTGTATGATTTGAATTTCATAGGAGTTATATTGTATTTATTATTCTTTGAGGATACTTCTTTTATTGTTTAAACCACATTTCAATGCTTTCATAGCTCATTGGTTTCAGATTTACATCTTTAGAGTTGACTGTTCCTTGGCAAATCATTGCTTTGCCCTTAATAGTTTGATTTTCCTAATGTAATGGATCATTCTATGAATGAATATATGTTGATTCTCATAGAATGATACCATCTTAACATGTAAAATATAAATCCTGACATGATTTATGCAGTTTGAGTGTATGAGGCAGGTGATCACCAAGAGAAGATTGTGAAAGTTCATGAAATTGCTTGGGTATTAGCAGCAACAACCAATCCACGAAATTGCTTGGGTATTAGCAGCAACAACCAATCCACTTGAACAAGGGGTATGTTTGAGAGTTTGAGGTGTCTTGGAATGGTGTATGGATGTTTAATCCACCATTGGATAAGTTTAGAAGTGATTAGAATAGGGACATTGGATAAGCCCTAAGTTTAAGGGTTTTGGGAAGCCAAATTAACGATTTTGTATGTGCAGAGACCATAGGGTAAAATTGACTTAAGATTATTTAAATTAAAGAAACTTTAGAAGATGTTCCAGGGTTTTGTGTTTGGGGGATAAGTCTAAATTACACATCATTTGGAAAAGAACACTTTTTGTGTTCTTGGAACAGGGGTACAATCAAGGAACATAGGTGTTGGTCCAAAAAAATAACATATAACCTTTTGATATGTTAAAGTATGTCATAATGGGTGTCTAAAAACATAACTGGCTTGAAAGAAAAGGTACTAGGTGATAGGACAAACCTAAGAAATGTTGGTACCAAACTAGGATAGTAAAAGCACTCACTTGTCCAAAAGAGAGGTGATAAGATAGAATTTTGTAAGAGGCGTAAACTGACACTACCACAGAGGTGCCCACTAAACGGGTGAATACCCTAACACATATGGATCAGGAGGATGATTTACCCAAGTTATATTGATTGAATTTGAATTTGTATGGAAGTGAATGAACAAGAGAGTACTAAAACTCTCCAAGTGTGTTATCAAAGGACCCAAAGTTTTATCTTCTCAACAAGGAAGGTTTCTAGCTCACCGACTCCGAGCAAGGTCACTCGTGAAATCAAAGACTACTAGTTCAAGAGGTCAAAAGGCAAGAATTCAAAGTGCAAACATGCTTCTAACAGCGGGGTAAGTGACCTGATTTGACTCGAATCAATTGTTTCTGAAAATTTGGGACAGTTTTTGCGCAAAGAAGTGTTCTCTCATGCGAAGAAACAGATAGGCTCATGCAAAAATTGGAAAACTGGGAGGTGACATGTGCTACCAGCAAGTTTAAATAGTTGGTTTTCAACTCGAGAACTTGGTTTTTGTTCATTTTAATTGACCAACTAGATGCATTAATAGATTTTTATCATTAATCAGGCACACAAGACAAAAATCAGGGAGTTCAAGCAAACAAATGTCTTCAAACAATGAGAAAGGGACAAAGCAGCCTTGCGCATGAACAAGAATAGTGTCGTAGTATTCTACTCCCTAATAACTCTACTTGTGTATGTTCTCAAAATGTTTTTCAGTCACACACATAGTCCTAGAAAATAAAAGGTTGGTTGCACTATGGTTCATAGTAATGGTCAACTCTGCAACTCTTGCAATCTCAAGTGGGAAAACTCCAATCTAGGCACACCAGGGTTTTGATACAGACCAAGAATTTAATCAATCAAGAGCTGCTAAGGAGATCTGACGGCCCAACAAGAGACCACACTAGTGGAGATTTCTTCCACAAGGACATTTATATAGCAATTGTTGCTCCACAGAAGGAGTGGCTAATACCGCTTGAGGTTCCGTCCATGCAGTTTACCCAATAAAGGGAGTGTCCACTATGGTTAACCCTCTCTAATAAGGAAGACTCACAACATGGACCACATGGGGACTTAGTTCAGATTCAAGGGTTCCAAGTTTCTGATACTCCCAAAGGGAACAAAGCATAATCCTCTAGCCTCTTCACCTCACCCAAACACAACAAATAGATTAATTGACTTGCTAAATCACTGATACCAACTCAAAAAAGATTGTCTACTGACAACGATTTCTATTTCTCTCAAGAGAGAACATACTGCCAGTTGCCAAAGACTCGACAATGTTTGAACCTAGAGTTGATCAACACCTTCCCTACCTACAAGTGGTTTTGTCATCAAGAAGAGCTTTAATCCCACCCTCTCAAGATCCAAAAATAGTGTTCATAGGACCTAATTACTATGTGTAACAAATATGCAGGAAAATAAACCTATGTTCGTTCTTTAATTTAGAGCAGAAATTGAAATGTGATCTATGAAAGTAGAAAATCACCCAAACAAGACACGCGAGAGGTTCATTTTAATGAAAGGAAACCAAATGTTATAGAGCTTTAAACATAATTCCTGGTAATCCATGCAACGTGCTTAGTAGATTTTACCTTATTTTTATTTTTGTTGAGCTTTTTCTGCGCAAGAAAGCCATGAACTCTCCAACAAGCAAGACAAGCAAACAAGAAAACAAGATATGCAATGTATACTCAACTTATGAAAACCCTAGGGTTAGATCTGAAAATTAGTTTATAGGAGCAATAATAACAAGCAAATAATCCAATTGACAACTCATATCATGCATTGAACCATGTGAAAAATAAGCGCAAGCTAATCATTAAATGCCCTTTTTTAATTTTGATTTTTGACCTAGTCAACAAGATTGGACCTATATGACATGAATTCGGATCTCAAACCTTAAATGCAGAAAAGAGACCCATGCTAAAAAATAGAGCTTTCCAAAAATGTCAGAATTTTAAAAAGATCTTTTCATTTGTGCCCTAGAGAGCTGTTTTCCCAAAATAGACTAGTTTTCATAAATTGACCAAATGAGCTATGATATTGCATCCAAATTTAAAACACAAAGAGTGTGCCCCCTATATAATTTAAAGACATTTCCAAAAAAGTAAAAATGTCTGAAAAATATGCTAATTTGTGCTGAAAATTAATGTTTTATAAAAAATAAAAAATAAAATTATAAAAAATTCACAATACCTTGGAAAATTATGAATTGTTTACTAAAGCTTCTCTGATATGTCTCCAACTAGCAAAAAAAATTTAGACCAAAACTCCAATCCGTTTGGGAGATATGATCAAATCTTTGAAAACCTAGGGTTTTCGTCTCCAAGCAAATCTGCACAAGGGGGTTGGCTCCAAAAATAACCAAAACCAGCATGTAAAGGTGGGTTGCCCCACGGTGGGTGCCAAAAATGTGTGCTAAAATTTTGACACACTTCTATGAGTCATTATATCCAAGATTGCTCAAGAATGAGGTCTCAAATGGTGACTCATAGCTCTCTATTCATGGAGTGCAAGGGTTTATAATGGAAGCCCTCAATTTAGGCCTAGTTTGTGCCCATGCAAGTACACCATAAAATGAGAGATTCAAAGAGGAAAAGAAAGAGTGCTATTCTCCATGATCATCTTATATGCATGAAAATGAAAAGGGAAGCTATTCTATATGATAACAATGCATGAAAGCAAACTAGTCTATGAAAGGAAATACACATGCAAGATTATTCTATTAAATGAAATATGAATCTAATCTAACAAGCAAGTGCAAGAGTAATCTAAATGGATTTCCATTGATGCATGAGAGAAGAAGACAAGAAAAGAGAAGTTGCAATGTTCAAGCTCAAGTGCTCAAACTCTCCAAAATTGCTCTCCAAAACCTGCAGCATAACAATAACATAAAACCTTGGATGCCTGAATGAGAAGGAGAGGGCTCCTTATAAAGGAAAGTGTGGAGAGGAATGCATCCTCAAGAGCAATGTAGGATAACTCCCTAGAATGGAAAGTAAGAGGAAAAAGACCACCACTTAGGAATATGTGTAGAGAACAAGGAATTTTTATTTTATTTTTATTTGATTTATTTAATTTATTTCCTTTTTTCATCAAAAAGAGAGCTTTAAGTGAGGATTTTATTTATTTAATTAAAAAGAGGGATTTTCTTTTAATTAAATAAGATTATTTTATTTAATTAAAAGAGAGATTTTAATTAAATAAGATAAGATTATTTAATTAAAAGAGAGATTTTAATTTAAAAAGATAAGATTATTTAATTAAAAGAGAGATTTTCTTTTAATTAAATAAGATTATTTTATTTAATTTAAAGGGATATTTTCTTTTAATTAAATAAGATTATTGATGAAATGATCAAAACTTAGGAAATATTGAATTAATTACGATTTGATCAAGGAAATTGATTTGAATTAAAATGTTGCAAAGCATTGATTCAAGAAATTGATAAATTGATTCCGTCATTTGATAAATTGAAGAATGGGGACCCATAGTCTAGGCGACCATTTTAGGGTGCATACATGTTCAATCTGAAATCCAAACTCTATTACTTCCTCAAGTTGTCGAAAGGTTTAACACAAACTTCCTTTTCCATTTCTTTCATCAATCTATGAAAAGGGAGAGCAATCAAATATTTGTCTAGAACTTTGTATGATTCCCTCTTGGTAAAATGTCTCCATCTTTATAAAAATGACACAAAAGGTTCTTGTATTTATTAAGTGTTGAATAGAATCATCGTGGTGATTTCATGATCACAGTTGTAGGCATAGTGAGCAATAAAATTGCCTATCAATTCTTTAAATGATTTAATAGTAGGAGGTAATCATGAAAACCATTCCATGGCACTTACCCCAAGACTAAGTTTAAAGAGTCTCCTAAGATATGTTTCTTCATGTGAAAATTCCAAGGTAGAGACACAAAGTCTCTAAGTGATCTTTAGGGTCTCCTTTTCCTATATATTTATCAAGTATTGGTGGCTCTAAATCACTAGGAAAATGTGACATTAGTATACTTTGATCAAAAGTATGAGGAAAAATATCCTCAAGAGAAAAATTTTGATATAATTTATTATTATATTCTTGAGGTTGTCTAGTTCTTTCCTTGGGGATATCAATTCATCAAGACTAGGATCATTGGTAGGTGTTGGTTTTGGTGTCTTTTTAGAGCTCCTATAATTTGGTTGTAAATAAAAAGGTCTATGATCTTTCACTTTGACATAACTTTGTGTCTTGGTATGGTTGGATACATTAGATACCCCTTTTTCATCTGATATAAGAAAGGATGCATCAATATCATAGATTAATCTGATTCCTTCATCCACTAGAGCTTTAAAATATTATTTGGGATCTTGTTTGATAGCTTATTTTAATATTCATCATGGAGTTCTTCCTCTATACGTTCTTGGGTTACTTCTTCATCACACTCATAATGTTTTTCTTTCTCCTGGTCTTAATCTTCATAATGGACATTAATGCATTCCTCCTCATCAAGGGGTTCATAATGTCTCTCTTTCTCTTTTTTCATTCTTGTTTGATTTCTTTTCTTAACTGGCATATGTCATACTTATAATATTTTATCTATATGAAAAATGATAGGGCATGTGACTCAAAGACTACATTAAGGTACGCAAACTTTAGGAATTTGAACAACTAGAATATTGATGTACTATGATGTTGGATTCTGAAAGAATGTATGAAAATGGATGAGAAGTCTGATATTAAAATGAAAGACTCAAGGAAAGTTAGGTCTGAAAATGATTGTGTAAACAAATCTTTACTTGTGTTATGACAAGGACAATGATCAAGAGAGGATATGCCAAAGTAGGAGATGATGAACTCCCAGCAAGTTACCCTACTCTAGGATCTTGATGAGTTCCCTAACTCAAGGATGATCAAGCTCAATTAATAAGGAGAATATGATAGACAAGGTGTAATTCAAGACCAAAGAGAGTAACATATATGAAAACTAAGAAATTTTTTATATCAATGATGGCTATGAAAGTGTGTATGAATAAATAAAATGTTCTGGATATGCAAAGACTAGAACTGAAACCCTAAAGATCATAATTAGAAAATGATGCCCAAATATATTGAAACTTCAAATTTTTGAATACCCTATTTCAAAGACACAGTAATAGAAATCAAATTCAAAAGAATCATTTTTTTAGGACTGGTGTTTAATGACAATTTTTCTTGTTGTTTGAGTTTTGATCAATTTTTCTTATTGTTTGTGATTGTTTGTGATTAGAAAATAATAAAGAACAAGAAAAAAATGTCTAAATGTCTATTAGTAATCAAATTTAATGTAATGTGTAAGGTTAATAGGCTCCTCAAAGCCCACTGGTCTTAACAAAATTTAAAAGCACTTGAAGAAAAATTCTATCTATTAGACCTTAAGAAGCACACACACACAACTGAAAGAGGGGAGTGAGTTAGTTGTGTCACAATATCAATAAAATTCAACCAAATCACAAACTTTAATCTTAGATCTGAATAATAAACATGAAATAAATATCTCAATACAATAGGCAATACATAACACCAAGATATTTGACATGGAAACCCGGTTATGGGGAAAAACTATGGTGAGGATGGAACCCACAAGATGAGTGCACTTAGTAACAAATATTGTACCCTGTTAGGAGTATTAAAAAGGGGGAATGTGCATGGTATTAGGCACACTACCTAGAGATCACTGCTCAAACATAATTATAGCAAGGCTCACTCCCTTACAACATCAACTGATCATAGATCAAAGAGAACTTATAGGCCAAACACATGAACTAACTGATAGCATCTATTATGCCAAAATAGTTCCAATAAGGCACACATATCTAAGACTTATTTTATATTCCAATCATAATTCTTCATACATCATCATATAAATCATTTATTCCAGCTATCTACACATTCTTACACACCTATTCCCACTTCTCAACTTCAAATGATTACATCTATAAGTAAAATCCATCAAATCATCTCAACTAGGTTGGACAGGGACCTCATTGATAAAAATTAATAAATTATAATTCATTCCTCAATGAAATCCATTGAATGTTAGTCAAGATAATGCAATGATCCATATAAAAAACCTCAAATAGGCTTTGATCCACAAATCACGTTCTAAACCTTTGCAACATGTTACATCATCAAGTCGGCTAAGATTAGATAAACAAAACTAACACATTACATGAAAATCATGCAACCCGATCACTTCAACCAATGTGAACCAACAACACAATCAAAACATGATCAAGAAACATCAACAAGAAAATTAAAGTACCTCAACAATCTTAGCATCACCACAAAGTTAGGATCTAAATCCATCTCTGCATTGTTCATCAACAAATATATTTGAAACCTCATTACTCAATAAAAATATCTTGTCAATATCCAAATCATGAACCATTCGAGTTGAGGACACATATGCACATCCCAAACTCACTACTGCGTTAGAAACCAACAACTCTTCAACACTAATCCATACTAATCCAAAAACTGAAACTATGTCTCTTCCTGAACAACCAAAATACCAGTATCTAATAAATAAATCATAACTATCTCCAATCATCACCCTAACATCTACGAACTGACATGCATCAGCTGTAAACATCTTAGAACACAACTATATGATAGCAACTA
>MU225894.1:531670-541818 GCA_018584345.1 Thuja plicata
ATATAAAAGAGACCTATGTCATAACTTAACCATTTACATTTAATTTGTATTTGCTAATGGATATATATTTGGAAATGAAAGCAAATATTAATGGATTAAAATACCTACCTCACATCATAGAAGATCTGAAAATGCCATCTTCTTAAGCCGGTGTTGATTTTTTGGAAAATCTGAGACCGGATCTGGAATGGAAACGTAGAGATGAACAAAACCCAGAAATATTTTTCCATTCTAACACAGTTCTGATTTGTACCCTCAAGTCAATGTCACCATTGACCCAGAATGTTTGATTCTGACCTGGGGTAGAATCGACCTAAAAAGTCTCCGATAGGAACTTTGTTTTTGGATTCTGAAAGTTTTCCAAAAAGGGTATTCGCATCTGCACTCTATTGCACTATTCCTGAACCTGTAACTCCCAAAATAGCACCTGTGAATATCTGAAAAAGAGGGGTTTTGGGGTGGCTATATAGGGTTTTTCCTTAGTCAAACCCCTGTTTTGTTGATCTCCACCTCCACAAATAGCCGAATATAGTAGAATGTATGTGTATGTGTTTCTATTGGAAAGAGATTTGAATGTGTGATGTCAAGATCTAATCCTCTAAATTAAAACCCTAACATGAATTGAAAATGAGAAAGCAATGCATAGATTTGAATATGATAAAGAAAGCATACCAATCCACCAAGGCTAAAGTATTCCTACCAAACTCACAATCCATAGATTCTACCCCATGATAGTATCTTTTCAATTCTTGAAGGTTTAAAATAGTGGATCCAAGAAGAAGGAAGGATGGAAGAAGTCTCTCTTTCTCCAAAGAAGATCCACAATGGCTTGTTCACAAAAATTCATGTATGTATCAATAAATTATCATATCTTGTCCTTCTATATCATCCTCTTGATATCTTGCATCATCATTATGTCATAATTGTAATTGTATCATATCATCTTATGATTCTCTTTCATGTCAAAATGAAGGCAAAAGAGAGTGTTTATATAGAGATCTCAATATAGACCTCCTAGGGAAATGCAAGGGACCCAAATTCAAATTTCACCTTGAATTATGGTCCAATTACAATACCCAACCAAGGAGGGGATGTATTAATCTAAATATCATGGAAAACACTTCCGCATCTAGACCCGGGGACCTATTTTAAGTTTTAGAACCCCGATAAGCTCCAGATTTGAAAGCGGGGACCATCACCTGACAGAGGTCAAGGTCGACCTTGACCTTGACCTAGGTCAAGGATGACCTCTACCTTGACCTAGGTAAAGTTTGACCTTGATTCCAACCTAGGTGAGAATAGACCTCAACCCAGAACTGAGGTTTCAGGCTGGTCTCCTTGGGAAATCTGCAATATTCCCAAGTCAACCAGGGACCAAGGAAGGTGAGAAAACACACCAGGATGCTGGATAGAGGCACAAAGGAAAAAGATTAAGTATGATGAAGATTTAGGAGATCCAATAGATAGGTTCTACCCAAAAATGGATTCATAGAAAGGGAGATTAAGGAGGACGGAAAGGACCCTAACCCTAATTTCACCTAGAAATATAGAATCAAGTGCATGTGCATCCTAAATGCAAATCTAATATGAAAATGTACTAAACGAGGGTGCTAAACCTACCAAAATGGAAGTGCTTCCATTTTAAGATGATACATTTATCCCCCACTTTATCTTAGGTATGACACTACATGAATATGTAAGCTAAAGTAAGAAAACATTGTAAAGTAAAAAGGATATAGCCAAGTCCTCAATGTGGAGATCCTGCAAGAAATTGTTAGTATACACAACCTGTAGTACACAAGGTTAATGAAAATCCATAGAGCACCTAAGCCTTACTAAGATGGTTTTGAGAAGTGCATAGAGCCCCTTATGCCCCCCTGTTTTGGCTTACTAATTCTGAAAGGTGAAACACGGTGATAAAGTTAGATCTAGACATTAGATATGAAATTTATTTAAAAGTCCTCTCCTAAACCATTTAGGAGGTTTCAAAATATTCCTAAACCAATTTAATAGGTTAGGTATCTGAATCACGATTCCAATTCAACTAACGGCACTAAAAATGAAGCTACCAAAATCAAGTTATGATGAAAAGAGTGAATGCCTATCTAAATGCATGTAAAGGGAAATTCAAATTTGACCTAAGTAAATTCAATCAAAACCCTAATAAAGCCCTAATTTGTAGCTATAAATAAGATGAAGAACACTTACCTTCTCATTCTTACCATTTCGAGAGCTTGGAATTAAGGAGAAAATTTCTAAAGAGAGAAGAACTTCAAGCGAGTCGCATGGAGGTCCTGAGAGAGTGCCTGGCCAGCGGATAGCCACTGCCTGAGGTAGGTTCTCTTTTTTGATGTTTTTGATTGATAAATTCCTATTTTTATAGGGAAGGTCAACCTTGACCCAAAAAGGTTGACCCTGACCCATTTATGTCGACCTTGACCCTTGAAGTTCAACCATAACTAGGAAGGTCTTGTCCTTTTTGGGGATAAGGTTGACCCTGACCCAGAAAGGTCAATGTTGACCCAAAAAGGTTGACCTTGACTAGGTAAAATGAGTATTGTAATTGTTTGATGATAGATTATTAATATAATGATGTTTGTGCTAATAGGATCTTGTCCGTCTCTGAGAGCACCCCTTTGGAGGGCTTTTATTGACTATCAAAGAGAACTTGTTCAAGCTACAGGAGGAGATACATCTATTGAGAGATGTGGGATTGTACTGGGTAGAAGTCCTACCACAAATGAGGTTCCATCGGTCCATGATATCATCCATGATAGAGATGTGGGATGAGGATACTTGTTCCTTCCATCTTGCATTAGGAGAGATCACGATCACATTGGAGGATGTATACAAGATCCTACAACTTCCAGTCTGAGGCGAGCCTATTAGACCGAGAGTGCAACGAGATCCTCCTAAGGTGTTTTTAGATGGGGAGTATTGTTTGGGACAAGTACCATAGATCAGGACCCGATAAGATCAGACCACTCTATCAGCCATACTAGTAGGTTTGATACCCTTGGTATGGAGAGTGATGCTATGTATACTCTCTTTGGTTGTAATACCCAACACAAAGGGTACAGTTTTCTTAGCACCATTCACCCATTTCGTATGCAGGATGGAGAATGACAGGATTGTTTTCTCATGGGGCCGCAACATGCTATCCCATCTTTACCATGAGTTGACTTAGTTAGTGAGATTTCAGCGGGAGAGTCTTACAGTGTGCACCTTGCTACAAGTTTGGATGTTTGAGCATTACACATGTACTTGACCATAGGGTGTTCCAATGATAGTAGATGCGAGTACACAAAGAGACTTTGCATATCCGCTAGCAGATGTTTGGCAATATGGAGATATCTTCTTTTGGAGGGTACACTTTGACTGTATACAAGGTCTTGATGTGATATGGAGACCATACTATCAGAAGACAAGATGGCCAAATAATCGACACCAGTTGAGATACTCCCAGTAGCGCAAGCTGCTAGAGGGTCCTACCATTCATGCAGTGATGCCATATTATTATGATAGAGTGATGAGATAGTTTGGTTTGACACAGGGGGTTCCCCAGACATTACCTCGGTATGAATATCTGACAAGATACTATCAGAGACCTGACGCCATACGCCAACCTACAATAGCAGATATTATAGATAGAGAGACAGATGAGACCAAGGATACATAGGTGGATCCCCATGTAACCTATTTAGGTATGAGTAGAGAGTATATCAAATATTGGAGTCTACAGGGGACCCACCCTATCTTCCCTGATGACTACCCTACAGGTGATCCAGGTCTTTCAGAGAGGATGCATCGAGGTGGTGATATACTAGAGGAGGAGGAGGAGGATCATAGAGATGAGGAGGATCCCATCCCCGAGGGAGATCGCATGGAGGAGAAGAGGGTAGAGGAGAGAGAAAAAGAGAGAAAAAGAGAGAGCATATGAGGGAGCATATGAGAGAGTAGAGGATATGCCCCCAGGTGGTAGTACAGGTTTAGATAATCAGGCCATCCATGTTGTACCATTGAGATCATGATGACCTCCCTGTGCACATACAGAGACACCACCACCTAGATCTAGATGTAACAAGAAAGGAGAGGGTAGCCACTCCATGCCCCCACCATCTAGATCCTTTGGTGATACCCAGGAGGGAGATCCAGGTGTGATACATGTAATTGATTAGAATATTTTAAGTAAATATTTTTCTCAAAGAAGTACTAAAAGATAAATATGTTTGAATTCTGCAGCTAGCGTAATGGATTGGAGGAGCTTTGTGTCCAAGGTTCTTAAGGATACATATATATCCTACCAAATACTAGCTGGCGAGAAAGAGTCTCTTATTGGATAGAGGTATCCCGGAAAACATGCAGATATTTTTGCATGCATCTAGCGAGAGATAATATTATGCAAAGAAAGAGAAGAGAAATTGATGGTTGACCTACAGAGAGATCAGGAGTGCAACTATGAGATGATCATATCAAGGATTCACACACGAACTACTATACCAAGATCTTTAGCCTCACACCATAGAGAAGAGATAGCTGGGAGCCACTGACCCTCAAAGCGTAGAGATAGAGATTGATAGCCATGGCATATGTGCCATATATGTACCAAACTCATGGATTTTTATATATATATGAAAAAAATTTCTTGCCCAGTTAGTTCTATGATTGATTACTTGTTCTTTTCATCAATACATAAAAACTTAACATAAAAAAAAAGAATGAATTGATGTATGAATGTACTCAAATCACATAACCTATAAAATAGACATAGCTATTCTATAGGGAATACATAAATACATGAAGAAAAGTTGATGTATTAGGGATAATAACATTTGAGATGCATAATATTAATAGGTTCTTTAAGGGGAACTCTATTCATATCAAAAATCTTATAAGCACCTAAAGTAAAATCCTTAATTACCACAAAAGGTCCAAGCTAATTAGGGCTAAATTCCCCTTTTTCACCAGCTAAAGCATTCACATTCCTCTGATTTTCATATAAGACTAAATCACCTACCAAAAATGATCGTTCAATCACCTTATGATTATACTATTTCTGAAGTGATTTATGATAAGCCTTAATATGCTCCAAATCATTTATTCGTTGTTCATCCAGCTCTATGTAAGAAACTACACCTTCATGAAATTAAGAATGAAAGCAACAATTCTATGGAAAGATAAACAAGTTAATCTAAGAATTGAGACTAAACAATCTATATCATCTCATGGTTCTCTATCCAAGCTTTGTTAAGAGAGCTCTCAGGCTTAATCTCTCTCAAGGACAATCCTAGAACAAGATATGTATGAAAATTAAATGCTCAAATCTAGCTAGAATGCTCAAAATGCTCAAAAATGCTCCAAGATTATATGAGAAAATAACAAATGCTCCTAAACATGATATGCTAGATGTAATGCAAATGCTAAAATTCTCTTTAAAAGCTCTCAAATGCTCCTCATATGCTCTTAAATGCTCCTCATATGCTCTCAATGTGCCTATAATAAGGATGTTTTTGCTCTTGAATTCTTGTATCCCAAACACAAAGGAAATTGCTTGTATTTATAGCATTTTCCCAAGGGTAGGGGGTAGAGTGAGTTAATCATGATCAAAGTTTGGTTAAGTCAAAAGCTTTATGGTGTTCTCAAATGGAGGGAAAGTTGGTTGGTTGTCTCAAAAGATATTAGAAATTAAATAACTCCATCATTTAATTAAATTAGCCATGGAAGGGTGATTGGGTTGGATTTGATCCTTTTTGATTTGAACTATACAATTGATAAATCAATTGCATAATTTGATTAATCCCTTTAAGCTTGAATTTAATTATTTGATTTCATGATTATTTGATCTTTTAATTTGATTTGAATTTTGTCCATTTGATTTGATCCATTTGATTTTCATTGAGATGATATTTTAAAGCATTTGGCTGAACTTTATAGTTTGGAAAGCTTGAGATACACCTGGTAAATTTTAGGTGTCTACAAATGCCCCTCTTTGAATTGATGTGTGAAGCGCATTGATTCAAAGAAAGCTTGATTGTCCTGATCATTGAGCTAATACTAATGAGCTTATATGAAAACTTGATATGAAATCCTTATATGAAACCCTGATATGAAATCCTGATATGAAACCCCGATATGAAACCCTGATATGAAACTCTGATAAGAAACTTTTGATATGAAACTGTGATTGATAAATTTTGAAATTTTAATGCCCCAGATTTGATGCAGAATCCCAGTTTGATGATATGATGATGCCCCCTTGGAAATGAAATCATATTGATTGGAAGGAAAGTTCGTTGATGGAATGATGTTGATAGAAGAGATCCAAGATGATTGCATTTCTGATAAACAATGATGTTCGAAAAGATGTCGAACAAATGCCCTAGTGTGTAGAATATGCAGATTAGGTTCATCTAGAATGTCACATAGTGTTTAGGATATTAGAAAAGTCATAATGATGAATGTTTGATAGGTCAATCAGATATGATTTAAAATCATGACAAATTGTCCTTGTGTCTAACAATATAGAGGTTAGGAGCAATAATTTGATACGCTCAAGTTAGAGAAAAGATAGATTTAATGTTTTGTGATTGACTTAGAATGGTTCACCAAGAGAAAGACTAACATGATTCACGTTGTTTCAAAATGTAGGAACATTACCACAAGTTGCGGGTACGGGGTTACAACTATGTTGCAGTAGTTTCTAGCTACTCTGGCTCAATTACCGACCAGTGCGAGCATGAGTTAGGCACCTCCTAGTGCATAGGATAGAGAAGGTGATAGAGATCCTGATGGTGCAGGGGGTTCAGGCACAGGTTTAGCTGGAGATGGATCAGGTGCCCTTGTTGTGTCATGAGACAGATATGGACCCAGGATGTATATCATTTGTATCATATGTATTTTTTTATTAGGACTTTGATGTACCTTTGATGTACCATTTTATGCTATATTGATGATGGAAATTTATCCTATGATGAGCTTTGATTTCTCCACTTTGATGAGGTTATGAGATTTCCTTTTATCCATATCTACATGTTTCTATGATGCATTTATTTCTATTGTGCAATGGATGCAAATGTCTTAGAGTAGGACATAGATAAGTGGATGCAAATGATGTGAATGCAATTTATCTCTATATGTTTTTCATTTTAACGATGTATGGATTATGCAATGCAATGAATGCAATACTTAGTGCTATGGTAAATGAAATGCATTTATCTTTTTGTGTTTTTGAATGTATGCAATTTAACTCATGATATGTAGTTCTAAATGATGATATGGATAATGATTAATGAATAATGTATCTTTTTCTTGATTTTCTCTTGACATGAATATATAATGAATAATGACTAATGATAATGAATGCAAAGGAACATCTCATTTTGAATTACTTGAAACCAATTCATTTGATGAAGTGTTGTCAACATGTTACCCCCCCCCCCCCTTGAACTTGGAAAATTGCTAGAAAGACAAGCCATTTGAGAACTAAGCATTTGAGAACGCAAGTGAAAAGAGCAACATGAAATTAATCTAACATGCAAAATGCAATTAATCTAACATGAAAAATCCAATGCAATGCAACTAATTATCCTTGAGGTTTGCAAAAGGAATGCAAACTGAGATATATTTTCATCATAGAGTGTTGTGGAACTAGGAGTCAATACAATCCTTACTGGTGCCATTGTGACCATAAGAATATGAATATGGCTTTCTCGCGTGTGGTAACCCCTTCTATGGAACCAAGTACAACCCTCACTAGTTGGATGACCAATTGTGGGAGTATGAATACCGATTTAATTAGATTCAATGTTGCAAGTGGATGTTGGTATTAAGATATGGAAAATCTAAATAACCAAGGTATCCTTTTGCGTAAACAAACAAAGGTTAACCCTTCATCCCATATGAATTTCCTCTATGGTTCTTTGATGATGATGTCCTTAGACGTATTCACACAAGTTAAAGAATCTTCCTCAAAATAGTCACTCAGAAGCTTAAGAAAACCTCATGTCCCTTATCATGGCCAATCTAGTCAAAACATCATTGATTAGCTAAAAAATACATGACTCGAAAAAGTCAATGAAAAACTCATCAAAAATTCCAAGTGTTTGCAAAATGTATCAAGATTTTCAAATAAGAATTCTAGACAATCTGATCATTTAGGGTGTGTCAATTTTTAATCCTGATAAAATAAGGCAATGAGATTCAGGGATCATGTAATGTGATCAAACTGTTTAGGGTTGAACAATGATATTAATCAAAGGTTCCAAAATGTCTCTCCTAAATCTAAAAATTTTCTTCTAATGTGTGACCGTAATGTTGCACTATTGAATCCGGTTGGTACCAAAATCTATGATGTGTGCCCCCAAGTGATAAATGTGATCAATGTGAAACTTAGGGCAACTGAACCTAGAATGCGACAAGAATGCAACTTTGAGACTTTATTAAGGCAATGCACAAATAACGAATGCAATGAGGATATGGACAAGTGAGATGAGGAAACCACAATATGTACAAATGCAACTAAGAAGCACCCAAGGGACAAAAGGTGCCTGTTTCCAGGTTTTCACCTCTTGGGATTATTTCTCTTTTTCTCTTTTTTCTTTTTTTTGCTACCAAGGTGCCTATTGCTAGGTTTTCACCAAGGCACTTTTTTCTCTTTTTCAAATGTTTTTGGCTTTTTGAATTTTCTAATTTTTTTTGGTATTTTTGATCTTTCTAATTTTTTTGGTATTTTGAATTTTCTCATGTACAAGGGTGATGCTAGACTATCTGATACTCTTCAACTTATACTCTTTATTCTGATACGCTTTCCCCTGAATCAGGTGTGGAACCTCTTAAGATGAATGCTATTGATAGGTTCTAGCAATTCATGACCATTACAATCAACCAATTTGTAGGTCCCTGTTCCAAATGAAGAAACAATGACAAAAGGACCAAGCCAATTTGCTTCCCACTTTCCTTTCTTTTCTCTATCAGCCTGATTTTTTGGATTTTCTCTCAATACTAGATCTCTTATTTGAAAGTTTATTAGCTTGATATGTTTGTTATAGTTTCTAGAAATGCAATTCTGATACACTTTCAAATGATCATAGGCTTGATTTTGATGTTCCTCCAACAATTCCAATTATTGAAGGTGAGCAACTCTATAATCCTCATCCGTTATTAATCCATGCAATGAAACTCTGAGGGATGGTATTTCAAATTCTAAAGGAATAACAACTTCGGCCCCATAAACAAGAGAAAAAGGTGTATCTCCTGTCGGGGTTTGAATACTAGTCCTATAGGCCCATAATGCTGGATTGATTTGAAGGTGCCAATCCTTTCCTAATTTTCCAATTGATCTCTTAAGGATTTTCAGGATGTTCTTGTTGGTAGCTTCTGCTTGTCCATTACCTTGGGGATAGTAAATGGATGAAGAGTGATGTGTAATGTGGAATGTGTCACAAAGTTCATCAATATCTTTGTTCTTAAACTATTTTCCATTATCCATGATGATGGCATAAGGAATGTCATATCTACAAACAATATGATTTAGGATAAACATGGAAATTTGTTTTCTCGTTGCAGTTGATAAAGGGACAACTTCAACCCATTTAGTAAAGTATTATGTCATTGTGATTATATACTTGTGTCCGTTTGAAGAAGGCGGATAAATCATGCCAATTAAGTCAAAACCCCATTGATAGAATGGCCATGGTGTGACAAAAGGGTTTAATTCTTGTGCTAGTGCATGAATCAAGTTTCCATGGTATTGATATTTCTTGCAAACTTTAACATATTGACAAGCATCTCGTTCTAAGGTTTTCCAAAAGTACCCCATATGCAAGATTTTCTTAGCTAGGTTTAAACCATTTGAATGTGACCCAAAAATCCCTTCGTGGACGTCTTTTAAAGATAATTTTGATTCATCTTCCTCTAGACATCTAAGGAGTGTTCCGTCAAGACCTTTACGATACAATGTGTCAAAAAGGATAGTATAACGGGCTGCTTGCCTTATGAAATTTCACTTTTGAGTGCGGGTTTAGTCTATAGGTAGGGTTTGATTTTTGAGGTAAGCATAGATAGGTCCATACCATGGAGAGTCATGTCCATGTAAAAGGGCAATAATTTGGGTCTCAGGTAGGTCAAATGTTGGTTTCACCAATTCTTCC
>MU225894.1:561730-572803 GCA_018584345.1 Thuja plicata
ATATATATATATATATATATAATCTAAACAACATCTCATCAATATCCAACACTATCTACCTAAGGTCAGATTGGATTACAATGTGATGTGATATAGGCCCACAACTAGATATTTCTTGATCCTCATATGTTTTCACCTCTTTATGAAAAAGGAGACCCCTTGTGGAGAATAAGGGGAGATTATATACTTCAACAAATCTCAAGGATCTTGGTGAGCTAGGATACCCCCATTTGACTAAAAACTACCCTCTTCCTAGAAGAATATAAATAGTCAATTCTATGTCAATAATTTCCACCTCAACTCCAAGGAAACACATATGGTGAGTAACTTAAAGGGATGGTGCAATACCTTTGCACTATAACTTCTACACCAATCCTGAAAAGGGTAGGCTTCTAACTTAGGTCGCTAGTGGAATTTGGCACTCCTATTACTTTACAAGCATCCAACAGGACACTTAAGGCTTTAACCAATCCTACTAGGAGTTTAAGATACACAAGGTTTACATCCTTTTAAACTGGCACTATATGGTAAGTGCAAATACCAATTGAGATATGGCTTTTGCCTCACCCACATTTATATAGAGAACTAAATTGAGAGCATTGCTTGAGGTATTTTCCTTGAGGTGAGCAACCCTTTTCCCACCAAGGAAGGCCTCTCTAAAATAATATCAAAAGTTTATATTCTAAAATCCCAAAATGTAGATAAAGGCTACCTCTTCTTCATGATATTGTTAGGGTTCTACAACAAAAACAAGATAATTAAAGATGGGTCTAGATTCTGATACTAACAATTGAAACAAAGGTTAGTAGAAGGACTAGGTCCCATCGAGCATACCAAAATGATGGTGAAAATTTTGGAAATCCTAAATCTATGAACCCTACATAATCCCAATCATGAGAAAGAGATTCATAAAACTATCCCACCATCACATCAATGGAGTACTTTCCTAATAAATGCACACACAAAACAACATGAGAAATGAAATAGAATGGATTTAAAATATCTTTGACTCTATTGCTTCCCTATCTACCAAGATCCTACACATATTATCGCATTTTCTCTACGATTTTCAGCATTTTGCACAAGAGGCTATGGAGAATGGATTGGTTGGTTGATAAGAATAATTTTGGTATATATGTGGTTTTCAAAGGTATCATATGAAGGCTCTCAAAATGATATGTATGCATTTAATGCTCAAAGTAGGAATCCTCCAAAGTGAGAGGGAAAGGGATATAAATAGATGTCCTTAAGAGGGAGGTCAAGTTTGTAGGGAGAATATCCATGATAAAAGGGAATTAAGTATGGAAGTTATTTGCCACTCAAGTCTTATGTCCTTTTATTTGACTTTATAAATAGAATTGGTGGATATGAAAGATAGGTGGATTTGAGGATTTATAAATAACCTTTCATCCATAAATGGAGAAAAGGGGATAGGTAAGAGAGAAATAATGGTTTTATATTTTTCTTTATCATAAGATATGAAATAGATAGAAAAGCATTAATGAATTATTTAAATAAAAATATAAATTATTTTAAACAATAGAATAAATATTTAATGAATTAATTAAATAAATATAAATATTGATTTAATTAATAGAAGATTTCAAAATAGTCATGAGGACATTTTTAGGTCTCTACAAGTCTTATGATCGAGAAAAATAGTCATTTTATACCTTTTTCATATGCCTTATTTTAATTGTGTTATTAAGAAATCTTAAGTTCATACTATGAATGAAATATTCCTTGTAATTTTACTCTTATTTTTACCTAGATATAAATATTAAAATGAGGTACGTGTTAGTTGTTTAAGATTATTTGTGTGTTAGTAGATATAGAAGTGATTTACATATCTTTTGTGTACATCATCTATCCCAATTTCATTTTAAAATTTCTTACTTTTCTAATGATGGAAATACAATAATATATTATTGGTTTTAATATCAAGCAATATTAGTACATACGAAACCAAACCTTCATCTAGAGATGATATCAAGTTTGAAGTTGAACAAGTTGAGAGATTGTTCCATATTCATCAAAATTAATAGCTAAATTTAATGTTTGACAGGGTGCATATTCTTGGTTTGATAATTTAACTACTTTCATACATTAAAAAAATTATATTGTACCAACAAAATTATAATTTATTAATATAAGTAATAAAATGTTAAGAGTAACAAAATCCTAAATTGACAAAAAAAAATGCATCGTTGTGGTAGGATTCAAGAATGAAACCCACCCTAATCTATTATGGTCATGGACATTATGTCCTTTTTGATCAATTTAGCTCATTGTTTTGAATCTTTATGTTGAAGCTATTGGCATTCATTCCAATGACTTAGTGCTCCAAACCCTCACTAGATTAATATGCTCACAAGTTGTGTGTCCCTACCAGGATACAATCCTTGTAGGTTTTTGTTTTCCTCTTTATTGTAGTGAACTCATGCTAAGGATGAAGTTCACCATTTATGGCCCCACTTATCTTGATTCAAACTAAAAATTCAAATGTTATTCATCAATGTTTGTATATAAGATAAAATGAAATTAAGAAGAAACATAATTATATTAACATATAGTAATTTTAGAATAGATATTGTATGATAAATTTATCAAGTCTTGTCAATATATAATGGTTATGTTTTCATACTCATGTTATTTATTATTTAGTTTCATGTCTATTTTGAGGAAATATCTTGATACATCTATATAGTGAAAAATGTTGTAAAATTTTTCTAAAAGTTGGGACCATTCTTCTATCCACTTCTATGTATACTTATTCTTATGCTTATTATTACCCATAATTTATCCATGTTATATGCATACATTCCAAACCATCATCCAATCTACTCGATTACAACACTGATGCATACAATTTATTCATACGTGAATTCATTATTTACTAGATAATATGGACCATTGTCTACTATGGAATAACTTTGTAGCCACAAGGATGTCCTTGCAACTATAATTTGTCTTACACATTTTCAATTTGGTTAACTTACCCACCTTGCCTTATTAATATGATAAAATACATTTTAAAACATGAAATTTCCACAATCCGTGATAAATGCTTGAATCTTTTTGGGATTTGACTGCTTGAAATTTTTTATATCACAATTTATGACTCATAATTATAATGAAGAAAGTAGAAAGAATGAGAAAATAAATGAAAAAGTAAGTACAATATCAACCCAACTATAAAGAGGAGGGGGAAGAGATAACATGGGAACCAAAAAGCTAGAAGAGATGAGTACTAGTTGTTAGAATAACTGAGAGGGGGGGGGGGGTGAATCAGTGGCCTCAAAAATTAGTCCAATAATTCAACCAAAACTTTATGTTGTTAGAATGAATTTAGAATAAATGAGAGGAGGGGTGAATCAGTTATCCTTAGGTCTATATGTACCAATCAAAACTTTATATCACTTTAAACAACTCATATCTGCTCGGCAACAATAGCATAAGTCAACAACATAAATATGTAGTTTATTGTTCAAATGTAATCAGCTTGCAGAAACTTAACAGTAAAAAAGAACATAAACATTCACACAAGTTGACACTTGTATTTAACATGGAAACCCAATTTAGGAAAAACCACCAGTAACATGCTACCAAGTTTTCACTCTTTTGAAGTGAGCTCTTCTAGGAGCCAACCCTGTTAAAGGTTACAAAACACATTACTAGATGTGACCTGGTTAAAGGATTTAATCACACTATCAGGAGTGGCCTTGTTAGAGGAATTAGAACATTCCACCTGAATGTCACCTTGCTCAAAGGATTTATACAATGACTATGAGGTCAACCTGGTTAAAGGATTTTGACTGATATAATGGTTAGAAATTAATCAGCAGGTGTGATCTGATACATACAACTTACTTTGCAAATCCAGATCCAATTCAGCTCTAATGCTAATTCACTAAGTGGCCTCCATTATCATTTCAATCTTTAGATCTGCTTGGGAATCTGTCAAGCAATCACTTATGCAACTCTCTACTTCTCTACTCAGTCTTCTCTACTAGATCATGCCAATCACTCAATTAACTATGAAACCCACTTGCATAAACATCATACATTACATAAATAACCCCTTTAGGTTATATTATACCTCTTCATCTAGGTCAAAATGAATCATTGCTGCTTAATCAAGATTGTAGATCTTAGGTTAGGTCAGATCCAATGGATCTTTCCATCATTACATTTAATTTACTTCTCAAAAGCAATCACAAATTAAATCTTTGATCTGTGCATTAATTACGATTACCCATGCATTTAAATAGTGTGGACCAATTGTGATTATCTTTAATTAAATTTACATATCCCAATAAAATCAACTATGTCAGCCAGAGATCTCAAATCTCAACAATTACCAAAATACTACTGCTCGGCCAACACTGTGTTTACTCGGCAATTTACTGGCACTCAGTCGACACTAAAAATTATGCTCGACATACACTGGTGCTCGGTCGACACAAACTTCACTCAGCATAAACTGTTCCCAGTAAACTATCATTATAACTTAGTGTTATAGATAAAAAACACATTACTTTGCCAATGTGCCAACTGATCAAGTACCCTTGTAATTTCTCATAACTAAACCATTTCACTTGGTCTTCTTGTTAAATCTTCTTCATCAATCAATAGATGTGGTACTCAAATAGATAGCAATAGTCTCACCAATTAAGGTTTGACATCAATGACAAAACAATAATTTTTTACATTGTAGCTTTCCAACAATCTCCCTCTTTGGCATTGATGGCAACACTAAACAATAAAAAAATAATTTTACAAACATAGTTACCATACAATCCAAAAAGTATGCCTATGTTCCTTGATATGAACCAATATTCATTAATGTCTTTAGCTTCATTCCGATTCTCATCTTGTCAAAAATTTCTCCCTCTGTGTCTATAATCTCACTGAAATCTTTCTATTTATGTTCACCTGTAGACTCCCTCTTTCAGTAAACTCTCCCTTTATCTCTAAGTATAGTAAACTCTCCCTCTTTCAGTAAACTCTCCCTCTTTGACAACAATTCCAAAGACGTTGACATATTCATCATGCAGATTCTTTTGTTCTAACTCAATATTATTCTATTCCTGTCATCTTGCTTATGATTAATCCTCTTTTGTATTCAAGTCTTACTTTTACAACTTTGGGCAGCTTCCTAAAGTGTGACTGCATGTGCATCAATGTGTCAAATATTTTGAATATAACATTTGATGCAACAGTACCATTCTGAACTAATTAGCCTTAGTTAGGGGAATCACCCCAAATTTACCTCATAGATACTCATGAGAATCCTTGGGTAGTGCCTTTGTAAATATGTCTGCTAACTGTTCCTTAGTATTCACATATTCCAGTCTCACTTCCTTGTTCTGAACTAGCTCCCTCAAGTAATGATACTTGATAGCTATATTATTTTTCTTAGAGTGCATCACAGGGTTCTTAGAAATATTAATGGCACTCATGTTATCACAATTATGGAAACTGGTTCTGTGATCTCCTCTTTCATACCTTTTAGTAGTATCTTCAACCACACAATATTATCACAATTAACTCTTGCTACCACATATTTGGCTTCAGCTGTAGATTGTGAGGTGAAATTCTATTTCTTGCTTGTCCATGAAATCAATCTCTTTCCCAAAATAAATGCTCCACCTATAGTGATTTTCCTGTCATCCACATTTCTAGCCCAATTAGAGTTAATGTAAACTCTGAGCTCAAACTTATCATTCTTCTTGTAATATAGGCCATATTCATTTGTTCCTTTCAAATATCTCAGAATTCTTTTTACTGCCATCATATGAGTTTCCTTGCGATTGGCAAAAAATATTGCAACAATTCCAACAACCAGAGCAATATCAGGTCTGTTGTGTACAACATATTGTAGCTTTCCAATCATTGACCTATAGAGGGTTTGATTCACTTCTTTTGTATCATCATTTTTTGTTAACTTCTATCTAGTAGCCATGGGTGTACTCACTGGTTTTGAGTCTTCCAATCCAAAAGTCTGTAGTATCTCCTTGACATATTTTGATTGAGTAATATAGATACCATTCTTCATCTGATATATTTGTAAGCCAAAAAAAATTTTGATTTCTCCAAACATAGACATCTCAAATTCAGTTTGCATCTCTTTTGAAAATGTTTGGCATAACACATTTTGTCCACCACATATAATGTCATCAACAAAAATTTCAGCTAATAAAGTACCTTTTCTTTGCTCTGTCTTCAAATACAGATTGTTGTTGTCATTGGTTCTTGCAAATCCAATCTTTATTAAGTAATTGTGCAATCTCTCATACCATGCTCTTGGTGCTTTCTTCAATCCATATAGTTATTTGTGTAGTCTGTAAACCATGTTCCTCTTACTTGGGTCAACAAATCCATTAGCTTGTTCAATGTACACTTCTTCTTCTAATATTCCATTCAAGAATGCTGACTTCACACCCATCTGATAAACTTTAAAACCTTTGTAGGCTGCATATGCAATTAAGGTTCTAACTCCTTCCAACCTTGCAACTAGGGCGAATGTTTCTCCATAATCAATTCCTTCCTCTTGTGCATAACCCTTGCATACCAGTCTAGCTTTATTTCTTGTTACTTCTCCATGTTCATTCAGCTTATTTCTGAATAACCACTTAGTACCAATTACATTTTTTTCATTCGGCCTAGGTACAAGTGTCCAAGTCTTATTCTTCTCAATTTGTTCAATCTCTTCATTCATGGCTTGTATCCAATCTTCATTCTCTAAGGCATCTTTTACTGTTTTAGGCTCAAAATCACATAACAAGCATGTACCGTCTCTCAACTTACTTCTTGTCATAACTGTAGAATCCTTCAATCTAATGATTTGATCAGGTTTCTGGTGCATCCTCACATAATTTTCTAGAGTAGGTTCTTGTCTTGCTTCAGATTCATTATTCTCATTCAATTCAAGTTGATTCTGTGACTCGGCATCTCCATCTGATAGCTCGGCAATTACCTCCTATTTCCAGGCAATCTCATTCTCTGACTCGGCAGGTGCTAGTTTTTTCTCGGCAACCTCATTCTTAGGTTCAGGTAATACATTAGAATCTTCCTCATCCTGATAGACAAATGATTTGTAACTTTCAGTTTCCTGTGTGCTTTCATCTTCATTTCTTTTTGCATATTCATTAATTCTAACATTTTCACTTTCCACAATTTTTTTAGTGTTAGAATTCAGACACTTATATGCTTTACTTTTAGTTGAATAACTAATAAATATGCCTTCCTCACCTTTAGCATCAATTTTTCCATTTTTTTAATCTTTCAGTATGAAACATTTACTTCCAAAAACTTTGAATATCATAGATTAGGTGCATATCCATACCATAGCTCATAAGGTGTAGCATTAGTACCTTTTTTGACTTGTACTCTATTCATTGTATAGACTGCTATACTCACGACTTCTCTCCAATATTTATGTGCAACATTCTTCTCCATCATTAGTGTTCTGGCATAATCCATGATAGATCTGTTTCTTCTCTCAGCAATACCATTCTGTGGTGGTGTCCTAGGCACAGACATCTGTCTTTGTATACCTCGGTCATTGCTGAACATGTTAAACTCATTATAAATAAACTCACCTCCTCGGTCAGATCTCAAATATTTCAAAATTTTACCTGTCTCCTTTTCAACTTTTGCCAAGTACCACTTAAATAACTAGAATGCATCAGATTTTTCTTTAAGAAACATTACAGTCATCATTCTAGAGTAATCATCAACAAATAGAATGAAATATCTAGCTCCATAGTGACTTTTCTCTCCAATGGGACCACAAAGGTCAGTATGAACTAATTCCAGAATTTCCTCAGAAGTATGAGTCTTGCTCTTGAAACTAGATTTAGTCATTTTTCCTTTTTGACATTGCTTACATTGCATTTTCAGGCTTCTTTAACTTAGGCAGCCCTCTAACATTTTTCAATTTGCTTATGCTTACCAAGTTATCAAAGTTTACATGACGCAACATTTTATGCCATAACCAAACATCATTATATTGTGCAAACAAGCATGTCTCATTACCTAAATCTAGATAGAACAAGTTACCTTTTGTTTGTTCTCCACTTCCAACTATTTTTCCAGTAGCATCATAGATCTTTCCCTTCCTGTGATGGAATTCAACTCTGTAACCAGAAGTATTCAGCTGTGCAACACTCAATAAATTATAGTTAGGATCATCAACGCAATATACATTATCACATATGAACTTGCCAGTCAATTTAATTGATCATTTCCCTTTAACAAGATATGGTGCATCATTACCAAATTTAACATAACCGCCATTACACTGATCTAGGGTCTCAAATTTATCCTTATCACCAGTCATGTGATGTGAACAACCACTATCAATGATTCAACGGTCACCTTTACTCATATAAGAAATTAGTGCAATTTTATCATCATCATAAGAATCATCTTTCATAACAACATACACAACTTCTATATCATTTTCATCAGAATTGTTAGAACCACTGTCAAAAGCTTCTTCAGCTATATACCAAGATTTCTTACCTTTTTCTTTGTAATCCTTATACTTTATGAAGTCTCGGTCATCCTTTCTATCTTTGTACCTATTGTCTCTTCTTTCATCTTTGTCATTCTTATCAAGACATCTAGCAGCAATATGACCAACTTTGTTACATGAAAAACAAATGATAGGAAGTTTACCTTTGAATTTTCCTTTTCCTCTAGATAGTCTTCTTGCCATAAGTGCTTCAAGTTCTTCCAAATCATCATCTGTAGTTTCGTTGTCACTCTTCACCCATTTCTTTCATTTCTTTGATTTGTTGAGGACCAACTAGGATCTGAATGCAGAATCAATAGCTTGTGGAGTGTAGTTATCAAAATTTGACATTTCAAATGTAGTAAGTCTACCTACCAGACCTTCTAAATTCAAATTATTATTAGGAGTACATCTCAATTATTGAATTGCAGAGAATCTAATAGCATATACAAGAAGAAGAGTCCCTATTACCTTTCTCATAATGGTGTTATCATCAATGGTTCCATTAGCTCCTCTGATAGCATTTACAACTTCGTTTATCCTACCACAATATTGAACTATATTTCCTCCTTCTTGCATTTTCATTTCATCAAACTTACCTCTTAAAATTTCAGATTTGGCTCTAAGCACATTTGTATCTCCTTCATAGATGGTTTTGAGGGTATCCCACATTTTCTTTGCATTTGTACAATTCTTTATGTCATCAAATTCAAGATAGCTTAAGGATGATGCAATCTCCAACATTGCTTGATTGTGTTCCTATTTTTCTCTTAATTGTATAGCAGTGAGAGGTGTAGTAGGGGCTACATAATCATTTTCAATAAGGCATATAGCAGCATCACCAATACCAGCTAGATGAAATTTCATCAAAATCTTCCATGCAGGGAAGTTATCTTTGTTCAACTTCGGTACTTCCATTTTATACATCTTGATCTTTTGCTCCAAGTACCTTCAACATGTTTTCAAGAGTCCAAAGCTCTGATACCAATTGTTAGAATGAATTTAGAATAACTGAGAGGGGGGTGAATTAGTTATCCTCTGGTCTAGATGTACCAATTGAAACTTTATAGCACTTTAAACAACTCAGATCTACTTAGAAGTAATAGCATAGGTCAACAACATAAACATGTAGTTTACTATTCAAATGTAATTAGCTTGCAGAAAATTAATAGTAAAACACAACATAAACATTCACACAAGTTGACACCAGTATTTAACGTGGAAACCCAATTTGGTAAAAACCACCAATAACATGCTACCAAGTTTCACTCTTCTAAAGTGAGATCTGCTAGGAGCCAACCCTATTAAAGGTTACAAAACACATTGCTAGATGTGACCTGGTTAAAGGATTTAATCACCCTGTTAGGAGTGGCCTTGTTAAAGGATTTAGAACATTCCACCTGAATATCACCTTGCTCAAAGGATTTATACAATGACTGATAGGTCAACCTGGTTAAAGAATTTTGACTGATACAATGGTTAGAAAGTAATCAGCAAGTGTGATCTGATACATACAACTTACTTTGCAAATCTAGATCCAATTCAGCTCTAAAGCTAATTCACTGAGTGGCCTCCATTATATTTCATTCTTCAGATCTGAGTGGCTGCTTAATCAAGATCGTAGATCTTAGGTTAGGTTAGATCCAACGTATCTTTCCATCATTACATTTAATTTACTTCTCCAAAGTAATCACAAATTAAATCTTTGATTCATGCATTAATTACGGTTACCCATGCATTTAAATAGTGTGGACCAATCGTGCTTATCCTTAATTAACTTTACATATCCCAATAAAATCAACTATGTCGGCCAGAGATCTCAAATCTCAACAATTACCAAAATACTACTACTCGGCCAACACTGTTTTTACTCAGCAATTTACTGGCACTCGGTCGACACTAAAAATTATGATCGACATACACTGGTGCTCGGTCAACACAAACTTTTCTCGACATAAACTGTTCCCAGTAAACTGTCATTGGAACTTAGTGTTATAGATAAACAGCACATTACTTTGCCAATGTGCCAACTAATCAAGTACCTTTGTAATTTTTTATAACTCAACCATTTCACTTGGTCTTCTTGTTAAATCTTCTTCATCAATCAATAGATGTGGTACTCAAACAAATAGCAGTAGTCTCACCAATTAAGGTTTGACATCAATGACAAAACAATAATTGTTTACATTGTAGCTTTCCAACATATACCACAAATATAAAACCTTTATTTATCTTCAGTCCTAAAAGATGTATGCCTTGTGTGAATCTACAATTTATATACTGCTCGGTGAATATACTATTTATCCTTTTCATAAGCTTTACTGAATAGCAGTTTATCTTTTCTTAACCTTTACCGAATAGCAGTTTATCTTTTCTTAACCTTTACCAAATATCAGTAAATAACTTAATGTTTACCGATCAATCTTGTTTTAGTAATGTGTAAAGCAAAACATCAAAGAAATGAACCATATACACATTTGAAACATGGATTTTTAACGTGGAAACCCTGTTAAGGGAAAAACCACTTGGGACCGGTAACCCAAAATTTTCAC
>MU225894.1:572853-585661 GCA_018584345.1 Thuja plicata
GTTTTAGTAATGTGTAAAGCAAAACATCAAAGAAATGAACCATATACACATTTGAAACATGGATTTTTAACGTGGAAACCCTGTTAAGGGAAAAACCACTTGGGACCGGTAACCCAAAATTTTCACCCTTCTAAAGTGAGCTTGGTGAAGAGCCAACCCTGTTAAAGGTTATAAACACACTATTAAGTGCAACCTTGTTAGAGGATTTAAAACTAACAGTTTACCACTTGACCTAGGGGTAATCCCACAATAGTGGGTTACACTTTTTTTCCTAAACGGACATTGAAGTCTACATTTTGAAAAAAACTTTCAGATTCAGATGCATATTGTCGTTAAACTGTTTGAAATCAGAAGATGAAGTAAACTAGAGTCTTTTAGAATTTTATGTCTAGATTCTATATATATATATATATATATATATATATATATATATAATTTATTTTAATGGTTTTTTTCTCCCACAAACTGCTATGTTGCTGAAAACGTCATTTTCAAAAAGTTACATTGACTTCATAGAGCATAACATTTTTTCTAAAATAGATATCATTGCGCTTCTTTTGAATTTGGTTTTTTAACATCCATACGGAGGGCATGCAATTGGTTTGATGACATTATCATAATTATTGTGTATTTTATGAACGTTTGAAGTATAGAAAACCGTAATTTTGACATACCTTGACTGCATAGCTTATAACTTCTTGTGTATTTATTGAAATTCAGTTTTTTTTTTATAGAAAGTAGACTCAAAGCAGGAGGGCACTGTTATTTTTCAAAATATTTTTTCTCTTTTCTACTATTTTTCATTGAATGTCAAACTTTGATGTTTATATTTGATAAAAAAACCTACATTCAATGCACGTCAAAAAACATAGACCTAGTTAATTCAAAAATTGTTAAGTCTATATTCGTTAGAAATCTCGTTCATAGTACTTGTGTGATGCAAAAGGACATCTCCCTATTATTCCATTTGAGGGGGGTGCTTGAGCCCCAAAGCCATGAAAACTATAGATTTTTGTTAGCCTTTGTAAATGGCCTCTAATCAAAGGTTTTCGATAGAAACTACATTCTATCGAAAACAATTTCATGATTTGATGGTTGTTGGTCATTTACCCAAGTAGTTTTGATAGAAAGTCAGGCGTTTTGATAGAAAGTTAGTGATTACTTTTGATATAAACCTATGTCAGCCTATTTGGTGTCATTTTGGGTTTAGAACGATTACATATAAATAAATATTTGTTTTCGTCATCTTATGAATTCGAAAGTTGTAGAATAATTTACATTTTGGAAAAGGAAGACTTTTGAAATTGAATTTTTTCAAATTCTGTCAAAATTTAGTAAAACAATTTTGCAACTTGTGATGGGAAATAAAAAAAGAAGGCTAAATAAGAGTACACGACATTATTCAGAAGAGATTGAACAAATACTATGTGAAGAAGCTCGGGAAAGATATTATCATAAGAGACAAGGTATGTCTACATATCTCTTTATCTCTCTCTCTCTCTCTCTGGATATTTTAAGTTGATGTTTATGACTTGTCTTAAAATGAAACATGTAAGCATGATATTGCAATTCCTAATTAGACCTAATTTGATAAAGAAGACCTAATTAGACCTATTAGGACATAATTAGACCTAAGACCATAAACCCTACCCAATTAGACCTAAGACCCTAAACCCTAGGAACCCTACCTAATTAGACCTAGATTAGGTCATAATTAGATAGGTAATTATGACCTAATTATCCCTAAGACCTAATTAGAGATCTAAGACCTAATTATCCCTAAGACCTAATTAGACCCAATTAGACCTAAGACCTAATTAGATCCAATTATACCCTAATTATCCCCAATTAGACCTAAGACCTAATTAGATCCAATTAGATCTAAGACCTAGATAGATCCAATTAGACCTAGGATCTAATTAGATCCAATTAGACCTAAGACCTATAATTAGATCCAATTAGACCTAAGACCTAATTAGACCCAATTAGACCTAAGACCTAATTAGATCCAATTAGACCCTTTAGGAGCTAATTAGACACAATTAGAGAAAATTATACCCTTTAGGACCTAATTAGATCCTATTAGACCCATTAGGACATATAATTAGATCTAATTACACCCTTTAGGACCTAATTAGATCCAATTAGACCCTTTAGGACCTAATTAGATCCAATTAGACCCAAGGTTAGGATATAATTATGTCCAATTAGAAGGTATTAGGGTCTAATTAGATCCAATTAGACCCTTTAGGACATAATTATATCCAATTAGAAGGTATTAGGACCTAATTAGATCCAATTAGACCCTTTAGGACCTAATTAGTTCCAATTAGACCCTTTAGTATCCAATTAGACCCTTTAGGACCTAATTAGATCCAATTAAAAGGTATTATGACCTTATTAGATCCAATTAGACCCTTTAGGGCATAATTAGATCCATTTATACCCAATTAGACCCTTTAGGACCTAATTAGATCTAATTAGACCCATTAGGACATAATTATATCCAATTAGAAGGTATTAGGACCTAATTAGATCTAATTACACCCTTAATGACCTAATTAGTTCCAATTAGACCCATTAGGATCTAATTAGACCCTTTAGGACCTAATTAGATCCAATTAGAAGGTATTAGGACCTAATTAAATCCATTTAGACCCTTTAGGACCTAATTAGATCCAATTAGACCCATTAGGACCTAATTAGATCCTATTAGAATGCATTAGGACCTAATTAGATCTAATTAGACCCTTTAGGACATAATTATATCCAATTAGAAGGTATTAGGACCTAATTACATCCAATTAGACTCTTTAGGACCTAATTAGTTTCAATTAGACCCATTAGGATCCAATTAGACCCTTTAGGACCTAATTAGATCTAATTAAACCCAATTAGACCCTTTAGGACCTAATTAGATCCAATTAGATCCATTAGGACATAATTATATCCAATTAGAAGGTATTATGACCTAATTAGATCCAATTAGACCCTTTAGGACCTAATTAGTTCCAATTAGGCCCATTAGGAGCTAATTAGACCCTTTAGGACCTAATTATATCCAATTAGACCCATTAGGACCTAATTAGATCCAATTAGACCCTTTAGGACCTAATTACATATAATTAGACCCATTAGGACCTTAGATCCAATTAGAAGGTATTAGGACCTATTTACATCAAATTAGATCCAAGTTAGAACATAATTATATTCAATTAGAAGGTATTATGACCTAATTAGATCCAATTAGACCCTGTAGGACCTAATTAGACACAATTAGACCCATTAGGACCTTATTAGGTCCAATTAGACCCTTTAGGACCTAATTAGACACAATTAGACCCAATTATACCCATTAGGACCTAATTAGATCCAATTAGACCCTTTAGGACCTAATTAGACACAATTAGACCCAATTAAACCCATTAGGACCTAATTAGATCCAATTAGAAGGTATTAGGACCTAATTAGATCCAATTAGACCCTTTAGGACCTAGTTAGATACAATTAGACCCAATTACACCCATTAAGACCTAATTAGATCCAATTAGACCCTTTAGGACTTAATTAGACACAAATAAACCTATTAGGACCTAATTACATCCAATTAGACCCATTAGGACATAATTATATCCAATTAGAAGGTATTAAGACCTAATTAGATCTAGTTAGACCCTTTAGGACCTAATTAGACACAATTAGACCCATTAGGACCTAACTAGATCCAATTAGACTCTTTAGTCAACCTAATTAGACCCTTTAGTCCACCTAATTAGACCCTTTAGGACCTAATTAGACATAATTAGACCTATTAGTCCGCTAATTAGACACAATAAGACATAGGAAATTTCATTCCTGGACTTTTGTTTAAAATAATTATATCTTTGGCACAGGAAATTCTCATGAAGCACAACCTTATGAAGTTGGAGAAGACTCATCGCAAGGTCAACAAGCCCAACCTTTAGAATTTGGAGAAGGGTCATCGCAAGGTCAACAAGCTCAACAAGTACAACCTTCAGAATCCCAAACAAGTACACATCTCTCTCTCTCTCTCTCTCTCTCTCTCTCTGGTCAATTATGCATTTTTGGTGTTTCCCAGGTTAAGATGAGCTATTAAGAGAATTTTTTATTTTGTTTGCAGCCCAAGTACAAGCAACAAATGACAATATTATTCTATCCCAATAGTTGAAGAGAAAAATTAGTTGTAAAAGCATAGATCATTTAATTGAAATGGATGTGGACAAATTTAGATATTATGCTAAACAACCCATAAATACTACAAAGAGGGCATTGAATAAAAAGTGTAAGGAAATAATTTCACAATTTGAGAATCTTGATACCCTTGAAAAACCCCAATTATTATCAATTACACTTCTTAAAGATGAGTTAAAAGAGCCATTAAATTTGTTGGGTGTAGATGCAAGCTTCAAAAGGACAAAAACATCTAACATACACAAAAATATTGTTGAAAGTGCTAAGGAAGGTTTGCATTCCACTGGGAAAACAACTAGATCTGCAGATGAGTCCATTTCAAGCAGAGTGATACTGACATCTATTTTAAATAAAAACATGTCCCAAAAAAGACAAATTTCTTAAATTTCATCTCATATCAGGTATAGTAGGAAGACACTAGGACATTATTTGAAAAGGAGAATCAATTTGGATGATACTACATTAAAAGGTAATTGGGCACTAATGTGTAGATCCTTATGCTCTGATAGGATTAACGAAATAGTTAGGAACTTGGTTATGACATTTTGGACTAATCATACTCGTCCTTCACCAAATACAAGAGATGTTATCAAGAAGAGGATTGGGCCTAAGGAGTATTTGGAGCACACAAAACTTTGGTTGGACAACACACAACATGAATTGTATCTCTCATATTGTAATTCAAATCCTGACACTTTGTATCTCTCATTTTTTAATTCAAATCCTAAGGTTTAACTTGCAATGTAATTATGTATAGTTATATGGTTAACTTCACATCTATCTATATATGTTGTTCAACTTGTTAGGAATAATAGTCCACAAGAAAACTGAAAGGGGGGGTGAATCAGTTGTGATATAGATTATTAAACTTTAAACTTTATAAACCAAATCTGCAAATGTAAATGATAACACAGTAAATGCCAACACCATAACACAATATTTATTTTTGAGGAAACCCTGTTAAAGCTAAAACCCCAGTGGGAATTAACACCCACAAATAATGTACTGAGAGTATAGTATCCTTGTTAAAATATTTAGCCATGTTAGGAGCTTGTTACAACATTACAGTACATAGTCCCTATTAGGAGTAAAGAGAAATAGTAGGCTCACTACCAAGGCAAATTTCCCAAAGAAGGTTAAAGCCACCCTCAAGGATTCACAATCTGAACAAGTGTATATAGAAAATATACAATCCAGTGAACTGCCTGATAGAAACTTTCTTTGCTTGGTCAGTTCTAATGAAGTACTCTTCTCATGATTTCTACTCTACATTCAGCAGTAAAACAAGCTTTGTAGCTGTCACATCTCTTCTTTTCAATCTCTATCACATATTTTCAAAAGAAAAGATCATTCATATATACCCTCTTATAATAATTAATTAGGTCAGCCAATTAAGCTTTCCTAATATACAAATAATCAATCAGGATGGCCAATTAAGTATTTCCTATATGTAAATAATTATATAACCCTTTGCTAAGACACACATGGTGCCTATGACAAGTAAACAACAAATTTAATCCATCACCTATACTTCCAGATCCACAATCCATGCTCACAATTCATTTTACACGCTACATGTCTGAAGTCGGCCACCAAATAGGTCTTCTTCAGAATACACGCCATAGCTAACATCACCAATCAGTAAACAACAATTGAACTCAGCCCATTATCCCAATATATGTTGAATATCCACCAGTAATCTCGCTTCATCTGAAATATCTTCACCAAAAAGATATACCTGAAACACAGAGACATGCTCTATCCGGAATCACAATTACAGTCCATAAACTAGTCTTTACCAAATCAACTGTAACATCTACAATGTGAAACATAAATCCAAGCAAACTTAGAAATAAGGTCAACACATATGCTTCTGCATAAATCCAACTTTGATTGTTCTGAATCATCCATAAAGTGTCTGTACACTTCTGTCAGTCAAGTAATCATTTTGTCTTCTCCATAGAAATATATGTTGACATCAGTAACAAAACATGAATATCAACAACATGATCAGTAACCAAAACTGATATCATCCAACAATCTCCCCCTTTGGCATTGATGGAAACATGTGGAAAAATTCATATGCATCAACCCAAAAGCACTCTCTCTCTCTCAATACAATCTTCTCAATATCCTCAACATAAATCTCTCAAAATAGTAGGGAGTTTTACACAGATTCCTTCCCCCTTTGGCAGCAATGGCAAAGGGTACCATAACTCATTTGTAGTCTTCTATAAGGTGTATCTTTTTCAAATCTTCATGTCCATCAACCAGGTGCAAGATCACCCAAATGTACTCTGTAGTATTCTCCTGTGATCACACCCCCTAAGGAGTAGATCCATACATCAAGTCGAGAGAATGATATAGCTCTGAGATCCACTGGACTGATGCATATCTACATCATTTAATTACCACTTGGAGGGGCCATTACCCCAAGCATGCCTTTGAGATATTCAAAAGCATCTTTTGGCAAAGTTTTAGTAAATATATCTGCTATATGTTCCTTTGTGCTAATATACTCTAGTTTAATCTCTTTATCTGTTACCTTCTCCCTCAAGAAATGATACTTAATAAAAATATGTTTAGTCTTTGAATGCATTGCAGGATTCTTCAACATATTCACTGTGCTAGTGTTATCACAATGGATAAACACTAGTTCTTCAAAAATTATTCCAATATCTTTCAGTATTTGTTTCATCCAAACAACTTGTGTACAGTTTATTGCAGTAGCAAACATACTCTGACTCAGTAGTAGATTGAGCAATACAGTTCTGCTTCTTGCTCAACCAAGAAACTAGTATTTTTCCAAGGAAAAATGCTCCACCACTTGTACTCTTCATGTCATCCACATTACCTTCCCAATCAGCATCAGTATAAGCCTACAAAGTAAAATCTTCTAATTTTTCATACCACAATCCATATTCTGTTGTCCCTTTCAAATATTTGAAAATTCTTTTTACAACAGCAAAATGTGTCTCTTTAGGATCTGCCTGATATCTAGCCACAATTCTAACTACATTGGTTAAATCTAGTCTAGTGTGAGTTAGATATTGTATACCTCCAATCATTGACCTGTCCTTAGTCTATACAACACTTTGAGTCTCATCATTATTAATCAGTTTGTGTCCAACCACCATAGGTGTCCCAACAGGTTTACAATCTTCCATTCCAAACTTTTTCAAGATTTCCTTAAGATACTTGGTCTGAGATATAAAAATGCCATTCTTACTCTGATTAATTTTCAAACCAAGAAAAATTTCATCTCACCAATCATTGAAATCTCAAATTCATTTTCCATTTCTTTAGAAAACTTCTTACTCATCTTATCATTGCCTCCAAAAATGATATCATCAACAAAAACTTCTTCAATTAAGATTCCATCTTCATCAATTCTCAAATATAAATTACTATATGCATTACCTTTTCTGAAACCAAGACGAAGTAGATATTTTTCCAGTCTTGCATACCATGCTCTTGGTGCCTATTTCAGTCCATACAGTGCCTTCTTCAGTCTGCAAACCATGTTTTCATCATCTATCAAAGGAAAACCATCAGGTTGCTCAATGTAAGCTTCTTCTTCTAGATCACCATTCAAGAATGTTGACTTCACATCCATCTGATAAACCTTAAAGTCTTTATGTGCAGCATAAGAAAGAAATAATCTCATAGCTTCCAATCTAGCAACAGGAGAAAATATTTCTTCATAGTCTATGCCTTCTTGTTGTGAATAGCCTTTACATACCAGTCTTGCCTTGTTCCTTACCACTATTC
Source organism: Thuja plicata (assembly GCA_018584345.1). NCBI lineage: Eukaryota > Viridiplantae > Streptophyta > Pinopsida > Cupressales > Cupressaceae > Thuja > Thuja plicata. The sequence continues at coordinate 580,837 of MU225894.1, forward strand.
TGTCCTCATCCATCTTATTTCTGAAAACCCATTTAGTATCAGTCACATTTTTTTTCTTAGGTCTTGGAACCAATTCCCAATTTTTATTTATTTATTTGTCCAAGTTCTTCTTCCATAGCTTTATTCCAAGATTCATCTCTACATGCTTCATCAGTAGTCTTTGGTTCAACTTGAGAAATCAAACAAATCTCATCTCTAGCTCTAGATCTAATCATCATACCTTTTCTTGCATCACCAATAATTTGATCTTCAGGATGGTTCTTCTTAACATACCTTGGTGTCTTCAGCGTCTCAGTAGCTTTATTATGTTAATCTTCAATCTCATTGTCAATCATCAAAGATTCTTTAGGTTCAACAGTAAGCTCTTTCATTTCTGTAATCTGACCACAATCATACATCCTTTCCTGAATCTGAAACTTTTCATCGATCCTCACATTGGTGCTTTCAATTAGCTTTCTCAATCTCAGATTGAAACATTTATATGCTTTACTCTTAGTGGAATAACCAAGAAAAAATCCTTCATCACTTCTAGCATCAAACTTGCCTATCTCATCATCTCTCTTGATATAACATTTACTACCAAATATTCTGAAATATTTTACAGTAGGTGTATGATCAAACAATAATTCATAAGGAGTCTTACGTGTACCTTCTCTGATCTAAATTGTGTTTAGGGTGTACACAACAGTCCCAACTTCTTCTCTCCAATGAACATGTGACACATTTCCTTCCAGAAAAATAGTCCTTGCAGCATCTAATATAGTTATGTTTCTTGTCTCTACTATCCCATTCTATTGTGGAGTTCTAGGGTCTGATGTCTATCTGTATATTCCATGCTCTTCACAGTATGTATTGAATAGCTCTTATGTAAATTATCCTCCTTTGTCTGATCTCAAACACTTTATCTTCAAACCAGATTCATTCTCAACTTTTTCTTTGAATAACTTGAATTTGTCAAATGCTTCAGATTTCTCTCTTAAGTATGTAACCCACATCATTCTAGAAAAGTCATCAACGAATAGTATTAAATACCTTTCACCATAGTATGATCTTGTTCGTGTAGGATTAAATAGATCTATATGCACTAGATCCAACTTCCCTTTTTCTTAATAAGCTTTGATTTTGCAGGTGCTTCTAGTATGTTTCCCCATAACACACTCTCTACACATAGTGTTAGATGGCTTCACAATTTTAGGTAGATCTCTTACTACTTTAGTCGTACTTCATTTCACAATATTATCAAAGTTAACATGAAAAAATATCTTGTGCCATAACCAACTATCATCAACCTTCACAATAAAACAAGAAGCTAAGCGACCTTAGGAATGAGGTCAACACACATCCTTCTGGATAAATTCAACTTTGATCATTCTGAATCATTTGTACAATGTCCGTACACTTCTGTCAGTCAAGTAACCAGTCTATCTTCTCCACAGAAATATATGTTGACATCAATGACAAAACATGACTATCAATAGCATGATCAGTAACCAAAACTGATATCATCCAATAGAACTTGTATGTGCAGGTTCAGTTGTTGTGCAAGGAACATATTTGAAGCAAATCAAAATATTAAAACATGGGGTTCATTTTATTGATTATCAACCTAACAACAAGGTTTATCAGTGTAGTCATCTTGTAATTGTCACTGTCTGATCTCTTCATCCAGTGATAGGACATGGGGTTTGTAAGTGGAGACTTGATATTGATGACTAGGAGAGAATATTCAATGTTATCCAAGAGCGATTAGAACCACTTGATGTGGTATAAAACATGCATGAAATATGATATATACTAAATTTGTTACGGGCAAGACTGGAGGATTTCTTAGCTCCATTCTTTCCTACCGGTGCCCATAGTGAATGGAGCAATTTTTTAAAATTTATAACATCTCAATAATGTCTTCAAGATGTGTATTTACTTTAGTTTTATCTAGTGAATTAATTCTAGGTTGAATGTGGATAGAGTTTATTTAGATGGATTATGAATGTGTAGATCATGCATGTTGCAAAATTACTTAATTCTAGGATATAATTTAATGTTATAGATAGAACTGTTCATTAATTAAATATGTTCCATAAATATTTTTAAAATTAGGATCAGTCATATATATTAAACACATACATCAAACATGTATTTAAAAGCATGAACTATAAATCATCATTTATATCTTAGGTCAAGTACATTTAATCAACAAAAGTATAGGTCACTTGAACTATATCTAGAGTGAAAGTATATCTATGAAAGTATATAACACATACATGAAACATCAATCATAAATCAAGTATGTAAAGATTAATCATAGATCAAGTATGTAAACATAAAACATAGAGACCAAGAACACACATATATAACACATACATACATATTTAAGATCAATGAATCATAGAGTACACATGTATAGAGTGAAATTATAGATTCTATGAAAGTATATAACACATACATACGTGCATGAAACATCAATCATAGATCAAGTATGTAAAGATCAATCATAGATCAAGTATGTAAACATAAAACATAGAGATCAAGTACTGTAAGCATGAAACATGTGTCATTCATGTCAAACATAAATCAAAGTGTACAATACATATGTCAATCAACTCTAGAGTCTATAACTAAAATAATATAACATTAAAAATATGTATGTAATATGTCTAGATCAAATATGAAAGTTCCTAGGACTCATCATGATGACTCCTCACTAAGTGTCCATGCCTAGAGTGACTATCATGATGTGAAGGATGTGTAGATCCCTATAGAGAAAGAGAAATAAATTAATATATATATAAATGTACACATGTTATAAAGTGCTATATTAAAAAAGAAAACATCAATAAATTAAAAACTCACTTGTCCACTACTAATGTCATCATCGAGTGAGTCCCGACGAGGTACACGATTAGTGCTCAAAGCAAGAGTAACAAGAGGCATATCCTGGTAGAGAAAAAAGTAAATTTACATGCATCTAGATGAAATATTATAAATTTAAATAACTTAAATCAAGTAACATTAAATATATATAATCTAATAATTTATACATGTGTAGATGGTGGCAACTGATAGTAGTCAAACTCCATAGCCTTGATCCTATCAACCAAGATATCAAGATTTTGTTGCATCTGGTCCAAGCTCATCTCTGCATCTACAACATGCATAGAATGCACGTGTCTCTCTAAAGATGAATAAAACTGACTAACCAAATGAGATGGCATGGAATTCATATCATCATGTGTCAGAAAATCTAGGTAACCTGTAGTAGCCATGCTGAAGTCAACATCCTCAAGGCCAACATCAGAGAATTGGTGCCCTGCACTGACTAATTTTTTTGTATGTTGTGCCTCTCCCTCTGCAACAATAGTGTGGTAAGTAGGTGAATCCTCATAAGCACTACCACTATAGCCGCGGTCTAGGTGAGAATGATGTGGCTGGGCATATCTGACAGTACCCACACGAGCTCTAACACTCGATATGGGGATATCATGCTATGCTGCTATAAATGCATAAGCATCCAACAGATCCTCAGCCAAACTAGACAATGTGACACATGATGTCTCTCCTATAAGCCCCTCTAGGATAGACTGTGAAGGGATCCCCGTTGTAGTATACATGTCATGTGCAGTCCTGCTAGCAGATGCTCCACCTGACGATCTGGAGTGTCATCGAGACATCAAGTACTGAACAACCTGCTCGCTCGATATGGGTGCATCAGCTGCTACAATGTCTCCCACACTATCAATCGCACCTTGTAGCTGGGTGCTATGAATGACATCATCTGCAACAAGACCAATTAAGGAGCTATGGCAGGTGCCCTCTAACTAACAATGGCCCTATGTACTGGCCTCTCGCGATCTACTCGACGAAAAACATCTCTATCAGCAAGTCTGACACGCCAATGTCCTAGATGTGCTGACAAATTAGTGTAATTAACTACCATCCCTAAACGAACCTTGGCACAAATATGTTGTGCAAAGTACAATGGAATCCGGTCGTTATTTGGATAATGACCATGAGAAGCTAAAAATCATGGGTATATCAATGTTGATATGGCTTGATCCTAACACCTTGTAACCTGATATCCCTTCACATACCGTACGTCTGCATAAGATGGGAAAACTTCCCTTTTCAGGGTCGCTTTAGGCACTAAAGCCTGTACCTCCTTGAGAGAAAGACCAAAGCCAACCTCTTGTCTCTTCCTCTCAAGTATGGCCTCTATAACAACTAGGGAATAGGGAGTGGTACCATGAATGTCATCCCTAATACTAATCAAGCTATTAAGTATGGATTGACATGTTCTCTTATAGAAAGTAGAGCTAGTAGGATTATTTATATAATCTTGCAACCTTTCAATTTCTCTATTAGTGCGTGCAAATAGTTCCTCGAGGGGAATTGGTGCATCTTCCATGTGTGATGTGTAATAATATGTCTGATAGATGTATGTATATGTATGTACCTGAAAGATTTTATTTATTGTCAAATGAAGTATACATATATGATTTCCTAATTTAATTGATGAATAAAATGAAAGTACACATTTCGCTACATTATCTCAAAGTAAATTCAATAAAATTTAAATTACATTTAAATCAATTACATGTATGTATATACACACATGTTTGTACATGTACATGTATGTATATGTAACATACATACATGACATGACATACATAAAACACATACATGACATGACATACATGTACATGACATATATACATATATACATACATATACATACATACATACATGATGTACATACATACATACATGACATACATACATACATGTACATGACATGCATACATGACGTACATATATATATATATATATA
>MU225894.1:596125-608912 GCA_018584345.1 Thuja plicata
CCCAACACTCTACAAAAGGCATAAGCATTGTACTTGATGTAGAAGAGTAGGTCCTTAAAATAATATGGATAGGGTTCTACCATAGGACCTAAATAATTCTTTAGTTCTTTCAACATATGCTTTTGTAACAAGCCTTTTGCAATTCCAGGCTTAGAACTATATCTTTTTTCCTGCCTTGTCATGTCAATTCTTTTGGACATGGTACTGAATAAGCCAAAGGCTTGCATGAATGAGTTTCTATTTAAAATCAACAAGGCAGTGCCATCATCCCTTTTGATGGTCTTTGTGAGGGCATCATAGTGACTAGCCAGGTCAAGAAATAAGTCAACATCTAAGAACACATCAGGAACTAATAACCTAGCCAGACCACATGTCCAAGCATTTGAAATGGGGATGGGCTTATCTGAATTCTTATAAAATTATGTGAAAAGAGAGTAACCTGTTGTGCCTGGGGTCACAGCATCTCGGATGTTTTTGTAATCATCCAGAAGGACACTAGCATCAGCTTTCTTGCTCTATGTTGACCCTGGCAGAAGTTGGAGAAACTGATCAGAGTAACTAGGTTTTCCTTTCTGTTCTTCTCCACTGCCTCCACTTGTTGAAGCGACGCTCACAGCTCTACTCATCCTTGCAACACCTTGAATTTCTTTCCTCTAACCGATATTGAAGCAATTCTAATCTTCAATATCAGCTGACTGCTCTGAGCACAATCCTTTGTATTTAGAACTTCCTAAACACTTCTGGATACACTGCAACTGCTCAAAAAATCACTCTTCTCTGAAAACAAGCAACTTGGCTCTGAAAACTTGAAAGCACGGTGAATGGAAATGAGTGCACTGTTAAGTCCTTATAGCCGTCATCTAGAGTACATAGCTCATAATTCGGAAACATCAGTTCTGCCATTAATTCAGCATGCTGTGAACTTTGAAAAACCTAGCCGTAGTTGCACGAAGTTGACAGGAAATAAAATTTTCAAATATGAATCCTCGGAGCAATGACAAAATGTTTAAGAAAGCTGACATGTCACTTGCTGATTCGCTGTCTATCTCACATCTCAGCTACCTTTTATGCATAGTAATCAAAATTCGAGCCTCTGATTGGCTGTCGAGAGATTTTCTCTGTCACATCAAGAAACTGCCGCCGTTTTTTGGATCTCATGATCAGGCGACCATGAGATTGCATTAAGTCTCTCTGTCGTGGGTGTTTGTTCTTAACCATAGTTCCGTCTCAAGACCTGGCAACAATGTATCTTTTTAACTCTGGCTGATCCCAGTGATCTTCTAGCGATCACGCGACCCAAAAGAAATCAAAGTCGCGAGCAGTTAGTCTTAAATCATCTTCCCTTCTGAGATCTGGCGACTAGCCATTATCATTAACATTTTCAGTTATCACTCTGTTGCTGAATGCTTATACACCTTTTCAAGACCATGCGACAAGCCTTTAGTCGCCCAGTCAGGAGATACCTTCAATTTTATTTGAACCTGTTACTAGTGCCTTCTCTTTACTCATAGCGACTGCGTGACATACCTTAAATGCTAAGTCAGGAGGACTTTTTCCCTGGGGAACTTTCCTTTCTAGACTTTGCGACCACCATTGGATCTTCTGTTTCTTTCATCTGACAGCTGTCGCCTAATCGCTTAATATTTCTTCATGCCCTTAAATATTTCTCAGACTTTGCGACAACAGGCAAAGGACCTTTAGTCTCAAAGTCGCAGGATCCATTTCTTCCTTCTGGCGACCTCCCGACAATCCACTTACATTATGACAGATGTCACCAGCTTACTGGTTTTCTTGATGCATAACGGGAGATTGAAACATTATTCTATTTTGGCGACATCCCGACTGAGTCAAGCCGCAAACCACAAACAGTTAGTCGCATAGTCTGAGCTGCTAATTCTTAACCGCCATTCTATTCCGAGACTATGCAACTGAAGGAACGCTTAACCGTGAACTTTGTCTTGATCTGGCGACAACGCGGCATGAAGTAATCGCGAAGTCTGAGGACCTTTTTCTTAACTTTTGATTTCTTTCGCGATCACTTGACTGAGCAGTGGGTCCCATCTTTTATAAAGCTTATAACATGACATCTCGCGACAACCCGACTAAAAGGAAATCGCTAAGTCTCGGAACACTGAAGGAATATTCTGATTTATATCGAGACCATGCGACACAAAGGAAAAGCAAAGTCGGGAAGAGCCTTGGAATATTCGGCCGGGGTAACGCGACAAGGCGACCTAGCTTTAAAACATATGTCTTAAGTGATTGAAAAAGCAATAGTGAAACATAAGACATGACCTAGGGTTTAAAGTTCAGCGTTCAACACTTGAATACTTAGGGTCTTTCAGGGTTTTTGCAATTTTGGCAAAGCTTAGACATTAAAACCTGAAATTTGACAGAGGGCAAGACAACGAACGAGGAGAACTAGCAAAAATAGGAAATACAACCAACAGTGCACTCTCGACATACCTTTCTTCTTCGTCTGAATCATCCTTCATAGAAACAAATACCACCTCAATATCTTCATTAGATTCGGTGTCAGTATTCTCATCTTTGTTCTCAGCTAGGTAACAAGCCTTTTTTCCTTTGTTCTTGTAGTCTTGGTTATCTCTTCTATCAGATTGTCAGTCGCTTCGGTAATCTCGATCATCACCTATGTCAAACTTATTTTTATAGGATCTACCATTGTTTCTATCATCTTTTCTTTTGTTATGGCATCTAGCAGCAAAGTGTCTAATCTCTTTGCAATTAAAAAATACCAATGGTAATTTACCTTTGTATCTACCTTTGCCTCTCTGTAATCTTCTATCCATTAGTGCTTCAATCTCATCAAGTTCTTGTTCATCACTACCACTTCCACTATCATTTCTCATAGTATGTTTATGACTTGATTTTCTTATTTTCGAAGAATATTTGAATGCAGACTCAATAGTTGGTAAGACACGGTTGTCAAAGTTATTCATCTCAAAAGAAATAATTCTACCAATCAAACTATGTAGAGAAACATTGTTATTTGCTACTACTCTCATTTCTTGTATAGAAGATACTCTAATAGCATAAACAGGCAGTATGGTTCTGAGAATTTTACTTACCACTATTTCTTCTTCAAGTACATCTCCTACTCCTTGGTTAGCATTAACAACCTCTTTGATTTTGTAGTTGTACTGAGTGATGTTTTCTCCTTCTTTCATTCTTAGGTCATCAAACTTTCCTCTTAGGCTTTCAGCTTTAGCCCTCAGCACAATTTTATCTCCTCCATGTACTATCTTGAGTTTGTCCCACATTTTCTTTGCAGTGGTGCTTGATTTGACATCTTCAAATTTAGCATCTGAGAGTGAGGAAGCAATTTCTATCATCATAGAATTGTGTTCATGTTTCTCTCTCAATTGATCAACTGTAAGAGGTCCATTAGGTAACACAAATTTAGCATCCAAGTACTGTGTGATATCATTTCCAATACCTGATAGGTGAAATCTTATTCTTCTTTGCCATGATACAAATTTATCCTTGTTAAACTTAGGAACATCTCTTTTTCTCATCTTGTGATCTTTAGCTTGAGTCTTAAAAGTCTCTTCCAAGCACACAAGCTCTGATACCAATTTTTAGAATAACTAAGAGAGGGGGGGGTGATTCAGTGGCCTCAAAAATTAATCCAATAATTCAACCAAAACTTTATACCACAAAAATAAAAATTCTAGTTATCTTCATTCCTACAAGATGTATGCCTTGTGTGAATCTACAATTTATATACTACTTGGTGAATATACTATTTATCCTTTTCTTAAGCTTTACCGAATAGCAGTTTATCTTTTCTTAACCGTTACCGAATATCAGTAAATAACTTAGTGTTTACCAATCAATCATGTTTTAGTAAGGTGTAAAGCAAAACATCAAAGCAATGAATCATATACACATTTGACACATGGATTTGTAACATGGAAACCCTATTAAGGGAAAAACCACTTGGGACAGGTAACCCAAACTTTTCACTCTTCTGAAGTGAGCTCGGTGAAGAGCCAACCCTGTTAAAGGTTACAAACATACTATTAAGTGAAACCTTGTTAGAGGATTTAAAACTAACAATTTTTCACTTGACCTAGCATTCACTATGTTGTCAACATGAAAACCTTTTGATACTCCTTGGGATGTATCTCAATATATTAAGGATGGTTAAATCCCACTCTGCTAAGAGATTTTTTGAATCAATGCTTAAACTAAAATAGTAAATGATTTGTTCATTAATACAACTTTGAATTTTAGATTTTCATATCCATTCTACATCCATAATACCATTCTGATCAATATGTTGTTCTTTTCCTTTGCTCCCCCCTTTTTTTTCAACTTGGTGAATGTTGTTTCTTCTTTGTCTCTCGGTGTCTGTAGAATTATTGGCTCTGTCCTTCAGCCTGTATGATCAGATCTATATGAAGAATTCTATCTTCTATAGAATTCTCTTCAGCATTCCCTTTTTATAATGAATTACTTGTCTCTTTATATAGACATGATTTCACCATTCTTCTGTCCTTCTTGTTTTCTTTGTTGATCACTTCTTGATATGTAAAGCTCACCATGATTGCTTTAGTTTTATTTCGCAAATCTTTCCTTGAAAATTCAAATAACTCAAATGCATTATGACTTGAAATATCTAAGCCATAATGTGTATGAGGTTATATAAATAAAACTTCAATCACATTAATAATATAAAAAATCATGATTGGGTTTCTAAAATAAATATAATTTGATTGTATCTTTTTGATCATAAAAAATTTTAAAGTAATTGATTGTGTTATTTTAACCCACTACTGATACTAAAGAAATAGCAAATTTAAAAAAAAAAAACAAAGGAAACCTAATCATGTTATTGTTTCTATCACTCAAATCAATATGTCATGATGTTGAAGAGGAAACAACCACCTCTTATGAAACAACTACATGAAGATGTAGGTTTTGTAACCCTTCATCTCTTCTTGGTTAACAAGTTACATTTATGAAAATAGGGCAGTCCTAATGAACCAAGGACATCCCTTGATATGACTGCATAAGTTGATAAGATAGTTAATTGCAATGGAATTGATTTCCCTATTGGTATGGCTATATATTTACAAGATAGTCAACTTGGAAATCATTGAGTTGTGTAGCTCTGAATATTGTGAGAATATTAGGTGAACCAAGGAGAAAGAAAATATGTGCATTACAAAATAGTGCCCAAAGCCATTAAGAGTGCCCAAAAAAGCATCAATAGATTAGGCCACTTGGAACCCTCTATTTCTGCCAAAGCTTTCATACTTAGGCTTTTTATTCTTTCATTTTCCCTATACATATTTTCCAACTTAGAGAGCTATTTTTTTAGGATTGCAGGAAACATGATTATAGGTATTATCATAATCCATGATGGGCAATTAAATCCATGGGAAAAGGAGTTTGTTTTACCTCTAAAGAACACATGCACACCCTCTTCATCAACTTCCTCCATCCTATTTTTTTCCCCACCAGTGGTTGATTAGTTCAACCTCAGACATGCAATACAAACCTTAGGTCAATACACAACAAGGAGTGGCCTTTACTGGTCATATTTGGGAATGAAAGGAGGAAAATCAATATGGGTAACCCACTGACCCGAACCAAGGCATGCTTTTCATTTTCAATTTGTAGACCATCATATCTCAACATTCTCTAAGGTCCTACTTAGAGAGAGAGAGAGAGAGATGCAAGCAAGTTCATTTGTGAGCCTTTTTCTTGGGGAGATAATTGTTCACCTATTTATGATAGTCCTTTTATATTAATTGTATCTACATGAAAACATAAATCTAAATTTCAATGCTATGGTCCATAGATATCTAAAAATTTCCTCTACATTGAAACACAACTTAACTTGATCTTAAAAAGGCTTACTACATGCAAACCAAGCTAAAAGAGGGATAGCATCAAATAAAACATTCTTAGTTTTCAAAAATCATATCATAAGACCATGTCAAACTCATCTTGACTAAATAATGTTGTTTCTTAAAATAAATGAATATAATATAGTACAAAAATTTAGCAGGTATCAACTTGATACCTCCTTCCATCTCCACTAGTTTGTTATTGTCACTCTAAGGGAATGTTTATTTCATAGAAATAATGGTTAATCTCGCAAGTTGACATCTCTCTTCTAACAACAACGCAGAGTCTAAAACTTAAGCTAGCGTCATATGGTCAAATCACTCGGTGATCTATGTCAAGTGTGATGGAAACTATACAAACATCCTAATTGGCCACTTTCAATAAAATGAAGGCTTGTCTCCATACCAATTCAATGACAAAGTATAGATGATCATCGAGTATAAGATTTGAAGCCATCACGATATCTTTTGAAATTATAGTTTTAAGAATAGTTGAGAAAATCATATTTTTGAGAACTAAGCATGAGCCATTGGTATTTTGGAACGGTGCTAGAACTAGTGTCCGTGTTTCACCTTAGTTCCAGAAGTACACTCAGAATCTGAAGGCCGTGCAAGAACTTATGGAACATGCTGGCATGCGAAGAGGAGAATGGAAGCCTTACAAGTTCCAAGAACTCCTTAGCTTTCCAACTCCACACTTGGAACCGCAAAATGAAAAGATCTCCAATGTTGGCAAAGAGTTTATTTTTGTTTCATGTCTACAATCAACAAAGAGGGTAGATGAAAATTGGTGACCCTGTTTAAGTTTGAGTTTAGTAATGAGAATCCAGATGACAAAGAATAAAAAGTTACATCTTGATATCGTAAGTGGAACACAAGATATTGTTTTTGAGTGTCAAACATTACATTTATGTTGAAAAGTAAGGCATGGCCCTTTTGAAAACTCCATGATAGAGCCCAGGTTAAATCTTGATCATGCTAAAGGCCAGAGTTTGTGAAATAAAGAAGAGTTTGTAAGGTCTCAACTCTCAAAAACTTGTGCCACATCGGCAATATCCACTAGATAAAAGAGTCAGTCAACTAAGTCAAATTTTGAATGTACAAGACGACAAAAATAAATGATTTTCCTTAAATTCAAAGAAAGAAAATAAGGTTTGACCACAAACTGTCAAACAGATTATGTGACACATGAGTCCATAATAAAAAAAAGTGTCAACCAACGATCGAAAAAACCCCAATACATCACATGTCATAATACATTAAAGACATGAACATAATTTGACCAACTTGTCGAAAAACAAATACAATAGAGAGACTTCGACCAAACTATCGAAGTGCAATAAACGCAAGAAACTTTACTTACAAAGGAACAAAGATTTACAAAAGTCAAAGACTGACTATCAGAAAAATGTGATATCAATACAATAGACCAATGGTCGACCTCATATATCAAAATATGCTATACAAGAAGACCTTCCTAACAGGAGCTCCAGAGACCTGCTACATACAAACATCAGGGCGAGAATATTGTGGGAGTGTGTTTCCACCCTACCATGAAGCAGTTACACTTCCCCAGAATCTTTCCTGACATGAAAGATTCCCAGCCCAACTAGAAATAGTCTAACAAATTAAAACTGACTGAAGTAATGGAATTGTATATTTCAACAATAGCAAGACTACACAAGTGTCAGAGAAAACATAGTTCATCAAAAAAGAAGAAACATCATTTTCTTGATCATTATTTCAGTATCTTAGTTCCATCTCAAACAATTTTAAAACCTAACATGATTTACCCAAAACATGGGGTTACATCAACATTCATGCATACACCATCATAGATACACATTACCCATCAATAATTCAAAATGTTCTCACCTTTACAAAAACATATAGTATCCTTGGATGCAATATACATACATTAATCCACCTAAATTGATGCATACACAACAAGGAGAAACTCTATAACAATATACAGACATCCATCTTAAATGATGCATACATATTTAAGATTTGTCAGATTAGTGAAACTCTTAAGCATATCCAATCCACACTTATGGGGTATGCTTCTAGAGAAGAATATATGTACCAAATATGATTGTAGAACTTATTCAAAAGTAAACGCAAAGAGAAGTGGAATTTTAGACCAACTTATGAGTATTCTCATTAAAGAATTTCATCTATACCGTTCACCTTCATTGATCGGATAAATAACAATATCTACAAAATTATTAACAATACTAAGACAAATCTACTTCTTACCAATAGAAATCAGTGATTCAAATCATAGCCACTCACACTAGTTTACTATTCTAGTCTCATTATCGGGTCATTATGCCTTTTTCTGAGTTGTGGTTTTTCAGATATGCATAAATAGATGTTAATGCAGTACGGAGAGAAATACAACAAAAATTACATTTGGATTATTGTCTTTTAATTGACCAGTTAAAAATAGTTTAAGGTATGCTTTGGAAAATAATCTTTTGGGCATTACCAGTAATTACATTTGGAATATTATCTTTCAATTGACCAGTTAAAAATAGTTTAAGGTATGCTTTGGAAAACCATCTTCTGGGCATTACCAGTCAAAGATTGGGTTAAATTTCTAGAATATTTGCACATCAAAATAAGTTTAAAACGTACATAAGAGGTAAAATTTCAACATTAGAAAAAAGAATGTTATCCTATGGCAGTGTTTGCAAACTTTCACTACAAGGTATAAGAAAAAAAAAGGTATTATTGGTTAGGTTTTCTTTCAGGTGTGTAGCCTTTCATTCTAAACATATAAATTTGAGCTAAAAATTTCATCTCCAACTAGAAGTGATTCAGGTGTACAATCAGTGTTTTCTTACTAAATCAAAAAGAGGTTTTTTTGTTTTAAAACCGGTACTTCTGAGTTTAGGATGTCACAGATTTTTTTTTCAAGTTTCCCCTCAACTTCCTTAAGGAGTTATATTAAGCTGACTTCAGACAAAAATCATATTTGAATTCCTTAACATACATGTGGTCTTACAAGTTATAGCTTGTTTAGCCAAAACAACAATCAAAGGCTCGATGAAAGAGTTAGAAAATGGGTGAACATATAGAAAATCAAATGATTATTGATTGACAACACAAAGCTTCTAAAGGCTTCATCGCAGCTTCAAGTAAGGATTCAACATAAACCAGAACAAATTTCTAAAGAACAACACCATTTATATACAAATTTCCATTCCACTCGATATCGTCTAACATATTATTGCCATTTTACCGCAATCAAGGAAAAGAAGTCAAATGTTATTATGCCAAATCAATGTAACAATGCGGCACCTATTGTAACACCCCGAAATTGGCATCTTGCAACCCTAACCAATTTTGTTGCATTTGTCATTTTTCTAAATCATCAAAGTCCTATTGTACTAGGAAATTCTGAGTTTTGACTGACTCTACTCGACCTAAGTGTCTAATGCAGAAAATCCTAAATCTGCATTAATCATACATTATATTTAATTCCTAAATATCTATTGGCTAAAAAAACCCTATGATTGAATTAATTTAATTATAAAGTCCTAGCACTTTAATTAAATTAAATTCACCCCTTTTAGCTAAAACACATGAAACAGAATTAAATAATATTTAATTATTAAATAAATATCCTCATTTCAAAAATTGAATTTAATTATTCATATAATTGAGAAAAACATATTTATGAGGTCATACTTTATTTATTTAATTAAATATTCTCTCAAAAATCTTCTCTTCAATTCAGAAATAGAAGTTTTGAATTAACTGTTCTTTAAAGAGAAAGAAAACAGTTAAAATCATAAATAAAATAGTTAAAATTAGAAAAGAAAAAATAGTTAAAACAAAGGGAAAAACAATTTATTGTTTTCTTTTAAAGAAAGCTTTCTATTTTAAACTGACTTTTCTATCTTTTTTATTTCAAGAAGGAAACTTTCTATTCTGATCACCTCTGAGTCTATAAAAGAACTCTCATTCCTCATTAAAAACCCCTGGAGAAAAATATGCATTGTTAGAATACTGAATTGTTGCTTCATTTTAGTTGATAATCTCATTTACATTTAGCTATCATTTGCAATAGAATATTTTCAATTTCTTAGAATAATTGCATTGAAATCATATCTTAGATTAATCTTGCATCTTTCAATTCTTAGAATAATCTTGCATTTGCATTACATTCTTGGAGAAAAATCCTTCATTCTTAGATCGGTCTATGGTTGTTAGACTCTCGTTCTAAGAGCTATTTTGAAACCCCATCTAAATAGAAGGCAACAGGTCGAATCATACAGGCATGTAGGATGAATAACTTATATCCACTTCTATATGTGGCTGATGAACAAGGACTATGTTGAAGTGTATGGTTGAATAGAAAGGCCAATTTTACCACATACATTTCTGGCGCCCACCATGGGGCTTGAAACTTTACTTTCTGGCCTCATTTTTTACACTTTTTGATCAATTTTGGTTTTCATCCGTATGGCTCTATAATGAAAATTTGCGTGAAATCTCTCACATAACTGTGCAAAGTTTTGCAAGTATATGCATTTCTTTGTGCAATATGCTAGGATTCTTCATGCGGATCGCAATTCTTCTTTGCGCGAAATTTGATTCCAGTGAGCTTTAAAATTCAATTTTTTTTATATCTCTATTTTTTGCTAACTTCTGACCACTAATTGTTTATGTTTGTTGTTGACTATTCTTTTCTAGTTTTATCTTTGAAACAACTTAATGGTGGTTTGCAGGATGCTGAAATGAAGAAAGAAATTACAAACTACTGACGTATTTACTGCAGGACGCTTGTCGAAGACATACATGTTTTCACAAAACTCTCATGTCTATTTTTAGTAGTTAGAACGCACTTCAGTTGGTGCTTAAAATGAATCATTGTCTTGCGTGATTGAAGTGTTTTCTAGATTGTAATTCCAAGAACTATATGAACGTATCCTCTCCCCTTGCCTTTATGGATCTTGGGTGTAAGAGAAATTCATATGATTCTTCTATCATGGCTACCTCCCAAGAGCTTTAGCAGAGCCAGTGAGAGTGGATGCCCAACTAGTAATAGGCTAAAGCCAAGCCCTTCCGAACCAGTATATAAAAAATGTCATTGTGATTAATCTCATAATGGACAGGTGTGAATTCATTGTGGAAACCAAAATCTCCTCCAGTACCCTAGTGGTGCATTAAAGTCTCGACATCGTTAAGGTGAAAGCCTTGCTTTGAAAGGATTGGGAGAGCCCCCTTAATTGGGAAAATGACTTGATCAAAACCACCTGAACGAATGTCCTTAGTACAAACTATTGTTATAGTATCCAAAAACCCTCTATCTATTGGCACGGAAGGTCAAAGACTAACTAAGATGCCCCACACTTTTACAACTCTTAGTAGAGACAACAACCCTTTGGGAAGCAATTCCTTTGGGGTTCGAAGCTTGGTGTGCCTGAGAAGTGAGTGCACATGTAAGGAGGAGCCCGTGCCTCCAAACTTCTAAGTTGTCCGCTAAGAGTAGGCATATCTGAACTTCAGTTCAAGTGGGGATTCAACAGATACTACCTTGGCTATCCTAGGATTGTGATGTGTCTATTCTGGTACTACAAACATTTTGCTTAATGTGTTTTGCATGGGTGTATGATTTAAACAATCAAAATAGACGTCAAATCACACATCATACAAACTTGAACATGTCTACAACTATCAACAGCTTGAACTTTCTATCAAAAAACATCTCAATCTATCTCAAAAAATGTAATCTAGTCTGATTCTGTAGAGTTTTGCTTGTTTCACTGCTAAATCTCGCACGATATTCTACCATCTTTACATCGCTCTATATGAATCTTCGCACGGGTATCTGAACATCTCTCTACGATATTGCGCAAAATTGTTTCTTTTCATTTCACCAGTCTGTCATCATTTTCTGCAATATTTTGTGCGGAACCACATAGTTTCACACGTGTCTGTGCTAATCTTCACGCGAGAATGTACTTCTTCGCGTGAGTCTGATATCTTTTGGTAAAATAGTGAGCTCTTTCCTGTCTGTTCAACATACTTCTGCTAAATCTGGTCTCTGATCTGGGTCTATTTATCTACCCTTTATCTTCACACAGTCTGCAACTTGGTTTCTTGGGTTGAGAATTATGTAATTCTTTCTTAAACTGGTCTCGTCTCATACCTTTTGGTCTATCTTATTTGTGTCATCATGCCTTGTGTTGCAATAGTCATCTCTTGGCTGTTCTAGCCTCATTTCTGATGATTTGCACCAAGGATACTTCACCTTTTGGCACTTTATGTGCATTTACTTTGAGACAGTTTCAAGTTTGGTCCTAGTTCACATCCCTTGTACAATCTTTGTCTATGACTGTTACAACTCGTAGTGGAAAAAAATTCCCTTCAATCAATCAAGATGAAATTGTGCTTTCCACACCATTGTCAGCTACATCTAGTGAGGAATCATCTCTATTTCCCTCTTTGGTACTTCAACCTTACATCAAACGGTCATTTCCAGTGGATTTTAGTCAAGTTCGAAACCCTTTGTTCCTAGAGGATCTAAATTCTGAAAAAACTCAACCTTCTCATACTGAATCTTTACACATTTGTGTGTATAAATGTTGTCACACTTCTATGAATCATTCCATTCAAGGTTGCTCAAGAATGAGGCCTCAAATATCGATCCATAGCTCTCTAGTCATGGATGTGTAAAAATGTAAAACGAAGGCCCTCAGATAGACCTAGTTGTATCTATTGCAAATAGACCATGAAACGAGAGATTCAAATGCATGAAAATGAGATCTAATCTATATGATTGCAATGCATAAAAGAAAATTAATCTAAATGATAACAATGCATATTAATCTATGAAAGGAAGTACAAATGCAAATCTAATCTATGGAAATAAACATGATTCTAATCTATATGAG
>MU225894.1:616913-633042 GCA_018584345.1 Thuja plicata
AGCTCAAAGTGTAGGAGGTTTCAAAACCTTGTTTCTGTTGTTCTACTCTATGCTTGATCAGTGTCAGGGATAAATAGAGTGAACCCTCTGAGGAATATTTTCATGTCAGCAAGAAAAGGAAACAACATCATCGATAGTGAGGTTATTGCTATGGGAGGTCACAACAAGAACTCAAACCACCAAGCTTTTAAAGATCCATTTCCTCCTCATGGGAAAGTTGAGTCATCCAAAGGCAAAAATACTGATGCCAAGGTCAACTATACATGCACCAATAACGACAATGTCATTAATATGGTTGAGCATGTTGATGCTAAATACAATAATGTTGTCATTCTCAAGGGAAGGGAAGATACTCCCAAGCCCAAAACTCCTTTCATTTTGTGAGGGTCTACACCTTTGTCCTCCAAACATGAACAATCTCAAGTTAGTGCAAAATTTGTTACTCGATCTCGTGCTAAGATCATCATCAAAGGCCCTAATCCTTCTACATCTACACCAACACAACCTACAGATAAAACTAGTGTTGGCTCTGTCAATAAGAATCTGAAATTGGGTTCCTCATCTAATGCTGCCAATTACAGAATTCTAGAACAATTACAACGTACTAATGCTCAAATCACCATCTTTGAGCTGCTAAAAATCTCCCCTGCTCATAGGGAAATCCTTGACAAAGCCCTCACTGAGGCAAATGTCCCAAAATATCTTGATCTCAACCAGTTTCAATCCATGGTAGGTCACTTGACCTCCTCCCATTACTTATTTTTCTCTGAGGAAGATGACCATTCTTTGAGTCACCCGCATAATAACCCCTTGCACATTGAATTCATATTGGTCCAAAGCACGTTCACCGTGTTCTCATAGACAATGGTGTTGGCCTCAACATTTTCTCTTCTAGCTTCCTTATTGAGTTAGGCTATGGTGAAGACTGCATAGATGCTCACAAAAAGATTACTATTAAAGCATATGATGAAGAAGAATAGAAATCTAACGGGCTAGTTGTGTTTCCAATCAGAGTTGGTCCTGTTGAAAGAGATGTTATCTGTCAAGTGCTTAACATTCCTTTAGCATATAATATTCGGTTGGGAAGGACATGGATCCATGAAATGCAGGCTATCCCTTCAACATACCATCAATATATTGAATTACCATTCCAATGTACTGAAGTGACTATACCTGCTAATACACGCTATGATTGCAACACACTCACAAAATCTACTGACATCTTTGTGCCCACCAACAAAGAGTCCATTCAGATCTTCGAGACTAAACTAAAATAAATGGAAAAGGGTCTGATACTCAAGGAAAATAACATGGGAGGATATCAGATTGAACCTGTGCTATCTGTTACATCTCAGCCTTTGTCTCCACGTTCTTTTGGGAGACCTTCTGAAATCACTAAACCTTATACAGTTCCTCCTCCAACAAAATATGGTGGTACCTTTGTACAGGCCACAGTACTATTAGAAGAAGAAGCTGAAAACAAGGCTATCAAAGCCTGGATCTATAAAGGAGAGGACACCTCTAAACAAACCACTCCACCTTATGACATAAATCCTAAAAAATATGGCAAAGGTCTAACTATTATGCAATGCTTTGGGTACAAAGGAAATGGTCCTATAGGTGAAAATCATAAAGGATTGATTGCACCACTTGAGGCTATTGGTCATCAAAAATGTGACTCTACAAGTATAGGCTTCAAGAAGCTCACATTTTAACTGGGAATAAACCAATTTGTACCTCACACAAATCAACAACCAACACCTGAAGAGAGACCTACAACTGAAGAGTCCAAGGATAGCTCAAAGGAAGACTACTTCCCTTGTCCCATTCCTCTAGATTTGGAAGCATTCTTTGCTGAGTCAGATGACTTTATACCATGTGTCAGTACAGTCATGACTGAAAATGATTCTAATAAAACCACTCCACTTTCTCCATTAAACTACGAGCGGTGGAAAGAAATGCACACTATCAATTCAGGTCATCAGGGTGATTTGTACATACCAACACACTTTCATGAGCAGTTTGAATAGGAATTCCAGCCACTCCTCACTAAACAAGAAACAAAGGATGTTGCAAGCATTGATGAAGAACCTATGTCACAAGGTGCTTATCTCACCATTGTAGAAGTTTTAGGTAGAACCCACCCAAACTAGGGACAGAGGGTTGACTTTACTCATGTTCTTGATATGATGCCTAATGATGAAACAGACTCTCATGAATATGAGTTCGACAGCTTGTCATATGCCACCTCTGACAGAGATATAGATACAATTCACATGCATGAAAACCTTCTCGACATAGGTGAAGGGTCTAGTGTTAGGTTAAACGAGTCTGACTCCATAGATGTTAACGTGTCATCTACTATGGTTGCTAGGAATCAAAGGAATTTGACTACACCTTTGGATGAGATCACTCTAGGTATCGAATTGCTTGTCTGTGCTTTCAATTATTATACCGTGAATGCACTCAAACCCATCACTTCTCTTTCACTCTGCCATTCTGAGCTTATAGACTGGAATTCTCCCTCCCCATCTAATGAAGTCCTTACATTCCAAAATGATTACGCTCTTTCCTGTTACCTCCATGCTATCGAACCTGTAACATCCTCCACTAGTGAAGAAAGTGTCAACATGACTGAGGTTGATATCAAGTATCTTAGTCACAAAATCAAAAGAATAAAAAATAGGTGCTCTGATGGTGAAAACCACATTGTGGCAGTGTCAGAGCCTAAAAAAGTCAAAATAAAGGACGTATCCAAGGGTGAAAACCTCTCTAAGGCGCCTGAGGATGAGATACTTGATACACTTCCAAGTCATTTCCAGGAATGATCATCTGTGCTTATTGAACCAACTCAACCAATAAACTTGGGTATAGAAGATGAGCCTCAGATCATTCACTTGGCACAATCATTTTCCAAGGCAGAAAGAGAAGAATTCATTACATTCTTCTAGAGCAAAAAGATAAACTTTGCATGGAAATATTCAGACATGCTAGGATTAGACCCTAATCTAATCATGCATCATTTTTCCATTGCACCAGGTGTCAAGCCTGTTAAGAAAAAGCTTCAAAAAATGCATCCGCATGTGACTCTACTTGTCAAAGCTGATTTGGAGAAACTTCTAAAGGCAGTATTCATCAGAGCAATTGACTATGCAGAATGGATCTCTAACATTGTTCCAGTATCAAAACATGACAAATCTATTTGAGCATTCATAGACTTTAGAGATTTGAATAAGGCATGTCCTAAGGACAAATTTCCATTGCCCAATATTGATATGATTGTAGATATGACAATAGGATACAAAATGTACTCACTAATGGATGGTTTCTCTGTCTACAAAAATGTCATGGGGCACTTTCTGTTGGAATGCCATGCCCTTTGGGCTCAAAAATGTTGGTGTTACATATCAGAGAGTTGTCACCACCATATTTCATGACATGATGCACAAAACAATAGAGGATTATGTTGATGACACTCTAGCTAAGACCATGCAATGAGAGAAACACCTTGCAGATATAGGTCCTATATTAGATCACATGGAACAATTCAGTCTGAGGCTTAATCCTAAGAAATGTGCATTTGGCGTAACCTCTGAAAAAGTTCTTGGTTATATTATCTCTACAAAAGGCATTGAAGTGGATCCTGTGAAAGTTCAAGCTATCATAGAAATGCCACCACCGAAGAATATCAGACAAATGAGAGGACTTCAAGGCCGACTATAATCTATCTGGCGCTTTATCTCACAATTGGCAGACAAGTCACAACCGTTCACCAAGACTTTACACAAAGGAGTGAGTTACCAATGGAACAAGTAATTTGATTAAGGGTTCACACAAATCAAACAGTATCTTGTGAGCCCGTTAATCTTGATGCATCCTTTTCATGGGAATCCACTTATACTTTACATCTCTATTACAGATACATCATTGGGCATCCTATTGGCTCAAGAAGATCAGAACAACAAAGAAAGGGCTATCTACTACATTAGTAGAACTCTGGTCTCATATGAAACAAACTATTATGCTATAGAGAAGGCTTATAATTAAATACTATAGCCATGTTTGATTTTGGTTTGATTTAATTGGTTTGAATTGATTTAAATCATATGGCTATAATAGTTAATATAATTTAGTGATAAAAATCACCTAGGACATTAAATTGATTCAAAGAATTATGCCAAGCAATAACAGGGTCATTTGGACATATTTGAGGGTATGATCACACTTAGGGAAAATAGGGTCCATAGTTGGAACAGACCAAATTCAGGTGGTTACATTTGCCCCTCTTTGAATTGTTGTGTGAGCAGTGCATTGATTCAAAGAAAGTTTTTTATTTTGACTTTAGAAAGATTGAGAATTTTGTTCTTGGTTGTCGAACGAAATGTTGATGAGATTAGTCTCGCACTTGATCAAACAAAACTGATAGAATTGATTTTGAACTTGGTTCTCATCCAAAGATCAATAAAAGATTTTAAAAATACCAATTCTGAACTTGGTTGTCGTCCAAAAATTGATAATACTGATTCTAAACTTGGTTGTCATCCAAAAAGCCAGTATGAAGCTGCTAGGAGCTTAATAAAAATATTTTTAAAATGAGGAAACATAAGATATCTAGCTCATGAGAACCAAAGCTTTCTATCCAACAATTCTAACTTAGTCAAGGAAACTGTTATGCCCCTAGTTTGTTTGATAACAAAGTTGTTTTTAATGCAGTTTCAAGCAAAAATTTAATAATTGATGATAGTGTGATCATGCCCCCTCGGGAACAAAATCAAAGGAAAAGAATAAAATCCCTCAGTTGAATGAATGTATCACTTGCAGGAAGCGGTTAGGGCAAGAAAGAGTGGAGTAGAAGAAGGTGTGTTTAAAAATAAACACACGATCACCAAATTAATTACGTGAAAATATGACTGATAAGGCTGATAAAATGATGTTTAGACCAAGATGTATGATGAAATGTGCACTATTTATCAATGTTGGGAACAAATGAAACAAAGTCAGAATTTTCAAAACTGTCGCAAAAATGACACTATGCTGCTAAAAACATCATAGATACCTTCGATTTGGTTCTTGATTGAGTAAAAAGAGAATAGAAATGAATGTGTACCTATCCTGGGAGGAGTTTTGGAAACCCTAAATGTCTCAAAAGACCCATATAAGCCTCCAAAATTACCATTTCACTATTCATTTTCACTTTCCTCCATAGAAATTCAGAGAGCTTTGTAGAGAAGACGGTAGTCCTCGTGAAGAAGCACCGATTTGAGATGAGCCATCGACATCAGTGACCAGCCGACTACCCACCATCGATAAGTGCTTGATAAACTATGCTGTGAATTTTGCAATTTTGAATTTCATGCATTTTTGTGATAGTTATAGCCGTTTTAAGTTAGGATCGCATCCGGGATTCTGGATTGCATCCTGTCAATCCCGAATCGCATCCAGTTTTTCCTGGATCGCATCCAGTTTTTCTGGACTGCTGCATCGCATCCTGTATTTCCCAAATCCCATCTAGTTCCTTAGGTTTTTCCTTGTTTTATTAAAAAATTCATCAAGGGATCGCATCTTGTTTGCTTAGGATTGTACCCCACGTTTAGGATCGCATCCCGTATACGCAATCGTATCCTGTATTTCCAAGATCGCATATGGTAGAAGACTTAGATTTTTTAATGTTTGGATCTGTTTCTATCCTATGAAATTTGGAATGACTTAGCTGTTGTAGGAGGTTGCCCTTGTTTGTAGATAGGAGTCTGATATTTTTCCATTTTGTCCAAAAAAGGCCCAGTTTGAGGTAGTCGTATTTTGCGGCACTTATCCTGCACATGTACTTGCATTGTCTGGCCGATTGTCAGATGATGAGTAGACCATCATGATCTGATGTGGATTGCATTCCTTGATAAGTTTACCCAAGATCGGGGTAAACTAGGGGTTGTTGACTGCTTTGGCCAAGAGATGGCATTCTAAGCACAACACCTTCCATTTACCGATAGGCAAGATTACTGTGATGTCGGAGGATGTCTGGAGGATACTCTGCGTGCCAATGGTTGGACATGAGATTTTCTTTGAGTCTAGAGCTGGCGTAGTGATTGGGACTGCACGAAGATTCTTTCAGGATGATACCATAGACCGTAGATACTTGTCATGGGATTACATGGTTGATCACTATGATCGATTAGTTGTGTACTTAGTAGGCTTGGTAGGTGGCATCCTCATGCCGGATATAGGTCAGCATAGATTCCTGGTTGGCTGGGTGAGCATGGTTGAGAAAATGATCGCCCATTATTGATGTTTTTCTCGGGGGAGCTGTATATTAGCTCATATGTACAGAGAGCTCCATGAGATTGTGTACCACCACACCCACAGTATGACTGTGGGTATACTCATTCTTCAGATTTGGGCCTAGGAGCACATCCTTGTCACATGGCTGATTGTAGATAGGCAGAGGGCACTTGAGCAGCCCTACGTATACATGTAAGCAAGCCTTTTACAGCAGGCCCATCTGGGCAAGGTCAAGTACTGGCACCACCTATTTGATGATATGATAGAGGTCCTCTGGCGACCATATCTAGACTGTGAGGTGTGGAATTCTCATGCTCAGCAGGTACCATTTTTGTGTCAGAGCAGATATCTGATTGGTCGAATGAGATATATCATAGAGCATTTTCTGATCACTAGAGTTTTGAGGCAGTATGGTCGGCGACAAGGGCGTACAGAGGATGTTACAGTTTATGCCTATACCAGGGATGAGACACCTCTATGGGGTGCATAGTTGACCTATGAGATTGCACACCATGAGATCTAAGACATGGTGGCAGTAGACTGGGACCTTCATCTAGATGTAGAGGATGTAGGTGTTTCAAATGGGTATGCTGCGGAGATGCTCCAGTATCCATTTCCTCAATTTACTGTTCTAGAGGAGATCATTCCTCGCATAGAGGATCCACTTGATTATGATCCTAATGACCGACCTATTAGGCATAGAGGAGGCAAAGACAGGGCTCTTGGGAGACATGGGGGCCGTGACGGTGGCAGAGATGGTGTTAGGGATGGCAGGCATCTACCTCTGGATGATGGGCATGATGGAGATGACAGGGGTGGTGGCGGAGAGGCTGTAGATACAGGTGTTTCCAACAGTAGTGGGCAGGGCAGATGGCAGAGGTTTAGATTCGTGGCCCCACAGAGAGATACTAGTCCACTCCTGACTAGGGACCAGCAGAGGAAACGATAGCAGGGACCACTAGAGAGACCACAGGATCAGGATGTCGGTAGGGATGGAGATTACAGCCTTGGAGGCCAGAGCCACAACAGCAGAGTCTAGGTTGGCTATATCAGATGCCTTGCTTATAGATTGGGACAGGCAGATGGAGAGACTAAGGGTAGAGAGGGATGCACAGGCCCTTACAGCAGTCCATTAGGGACAGAGGGCCACATATTATTACGCCCTATATCATGCAGTGGTTCCTGAGGGGCAGAGAGCTCCTTCATTTTCTCGAGTGGCCCAGCAGTCAAAGGGGGCCATGCCTCCTCCATTAGCGCCTTTTGAACCACCTCCTCCTCCTTCTGACCAGGGAGAGGGGGTGGGACAGAGCTGAGATTTTTATATCTTTTTGACAGGAACATTTTGAGATTATACATGTATATCTAGATCCTACTGAGATCCCCTTTTTTGTATATTACATTCATACATATATCTAATTCATTTTTGGCATACTGATACTCTTTATGCTCACTAATACACTTTATGCTTTGATTTGTACCATGTTTATGATGATATACATCTGATGCAGTTTCTTGATTCTAACATGTTTCATGAGTTCTATGTGCTTTCATAGATGCGGTAAATGTATCTATTTGCACATGTGATGATATCTTGGTCTTATGATGAGTTATTTTGCAGATGATAACATCATTTTATGATTTTGGATGTTATGAGTCATTACTGATATAAATATAATACAAATGATACCTATGTGAAAAATGCAAATGTATGTTTCTTTTGATTTTTCAGTTATGCCAAATAGATGTATGGATGCACTTTAGGATGAAAAAGTAAAAATGCAATACATGGATGCTTTTATTTTTTTGTATTTTCTAGTTTCTTCTTTTCAATGAATGCAAAATGTATGCTATGGATGTGCAACGATATTTGATATCAGTAATATAGATGAAGTAATTAACTTGATGATTCAGAAGAAGATAGAAACCATTTTTGAGCTTAAAATTCCTTATGCTATTATTGTTGTTGATAAATGTATCATGCAATCTCTAAATGCAGCTATATGCAGACTCTTAGGACTTGTCACTGATTTTAGCAAATATTGCAACATTTTTATCATCATTGGGCACTTTTTAGAATGAATACCATCAGATAGTACAACCATCACTAATACCCACTGATATTATGAAAGTATGAATACTATGTTTTATTTGAAATGTCAGAAATAGACTTAGGCATCAAGGCATAGAAGCCAGGATAACAAAATAGTCACCTTCCTTTTAATATACCAGATTCTGATTAAGGCAAGATATTGGACCTGCAATGACCTTGAAAATTCATATCCTTGGGTACATTATGATTCGTATACCTTAGTGAGAATCTGGATCAAAAAATAGACAAGGAAATTGTTTCAAACTCACCATAGTTTAAACATAACAAAGATCGAGATATATGCGGCTATCTACCCATAGTAGCAGCTCTTACCGTAAACATCCAAGTTAGGTGAAATTTATAGGATCATCTGGAACAATCACCATACATAGAAAATCAAGAAAATATTATGCCCCCAATCCTTGCGACTCTTTGTCTTTGCGCAGACGTCATTGAGTAACTAAGAAGACATAACAAATCATCAATTAAGAATCAATCAGAGAAAATTTATAATTACTTAGATGCCCCTAGTTAAAAAAATCATCAGGACATAAAAGAATCATAATCAAACCATTATCAAACTGTGTGTTTAAGATAGTACTTGTTCATTCATCTATCAAACGCAGTAAAGATTCATCAATCAAAAATTTGTAATACCAACAATATGGTGTTCCATGTCTGTGTATTGAACTCTGTTCATAGGATAATGCGTTCATGTTTGAGATCCAATATAGCCTTGTAGGAATGCTGTGAATGTAAATGTCATGTCCCATGTTGTGAAAAGACACCCTTGTTTTGGAAAGTGACATTGTTTTGCATGTGTCAAGAAAGATTGTGTTCGTGAGGAAAACCAGCCTAGAGAAACCTAGCAACCACAACTGACTATGCCAACAAAGATGCCCCCAGTGCAGAATGACTTATTCCTAAGATGTAAAGATAGACAAATCCAAAGCGAGGATAAGATATTCATGTAGGAAGATTGAAGTCAGTGTATGAGCACAGGAAAAATTATGAAGGCCTAGTATTAGTAGTGCATTGATAGATGGAGCGCAGAACACAAGTGATGCTTGATTGCCAGGTTTTCACCACTTGGCAAGACCTTTTTCTTTCTTTTTCCTACCAAGATGTCTGTTTTACCAGGTGCTCATCAAGGTGATTTTCTGTTTTTCAATTTTTTTGCTATTTTTGCTTTTTTGAATGTTTTTGTAGTATCAAGGTGCCTGTTTACCAGGTTTTCACCCAAGATACCCATTTTGTAGGACCTTTTCCACTATTTTTAGATTTCTTCAGGATCAATTTTCTGAATGTTTTTGGTATTTTGCAAGAACTTTTTGTTGTATAGGATCTGCTAGCCAAACATTAAGCGTAGAACTGCTTCAAATGTAGATTGTTGATAGGATCTGGAAGAACGTCTCCCTCAGGTGTAGCTAATTGATAAGCTCTAGTCCCAAAGGTAGTAGTGATAACATAAGGTCCCAACCAGTTAGGTTCAAACTTTCCTTCCTGCTCCCTGTTAGGTTGGTTCTTAGGATTCTCTTTTAGGACAAGGTCTCCCACCTCAAACTTATGTGGTTTGACCTTCTTGTTGTAACCTTTGGACATTCTTTCTTGGTATACTTTGAGGTGATCGAACGCTTGTTATCTGCGCTCATCTAATAGGTCCAGAGAATTTACCCGATCAATGCAGTACTGCTCATCAGTAACCAATCCTTGTAAAGATATCCGTAAAGATGGGATTTCAACCTCAATGGGTAGTACTGCTTTAGTGCCATAGACTAGAGAAAATGGCATGGCTCCAGTTGGTGTTCTGATACTTGTTCTATAGGCCCATAGTGGCGAATTCAGTTGTAGATGCTAGTCTCTGCCAGACTTGCTTACAGTTCTGTGTAGAATCTTGAGAATATTCTTGTTTGATGCCTTGGCTTGTCCATTACCTTGAGGATAATAGATCAAGGAGCAATGTTGAGTGATATGGAACTATTCACAGAGGTCATCAATATCTTGATTTTTAAATTGGCCCCCATTGTCTATCACAATTGAACAGGGTATCCCATATCTACAAATAATGTAGTTCAGAATGAAAATAGCTACCTATTTTCCAGTGGCTTTGATTAGCGGCATGGCTTTGACCCACTTCGTGAAATACTCAGTGGCCGTAATGATAAACTTGTGTCCATTTGAGGAGTTGGGATATATTTTTCCAACCAAGTCAAAGGCCCATTGCTGAAATGGCCAATGTGTTATGAAAGGTATAAGTTCTCTGGTAGGAGCATGAATAAGTTTTCCATGTGTTTGGCATTTCAGACATGCTTTTGATAATTGAATAGCATCTTTCTCCATGGTAGGCCAATAATAGCCTACTTTAAGCAGTTTCTTAGCTAATGAAAATTTGTTCGAGTGTGATCCACATACACCTTTGTGGACATCTTTTAATGCTAGATCAGACTCTTCGAGTTCTAAACACTGAAGAAGTGTACCATCAAGACTACATTGATATAGGTTGTTAGTTATAAGGACGTAACGCGATGCTATCCTAATCAGGGATCTTTTCTCATTTCTGCATAGATTGGCAGGAATGGTTTGGTCGGAAAGGTATGCAATGATACTGGCATACCGAGATTGATCTGGGCTATTCAAGGCACATATTACCTGATATTCAGGGTTAGCAAAGGCAGGATAGGATATTTCTTCCACCAAGAAGTCATAGCGGAATTGATTCTCCTCTAATTGTAACATGGATGCAAAGGTAGCCATAGCATCTGCAGCTTTGTTTTTTGATCTTGGTATCTGCTGGAAGGTGACAAAGACAAAGTATTTCTTTAGATCATCAACTAGTTGCTTGTAGGGCATCAAATTTTCATCTTTTGTTTGATACTCCCCATTGACTTGATTGATAATTAGTTGGGAGTCACCATACATGTGTAACTTAATGATCTTCCATTCCATGGCTAGCTTGAGGCCATTGACCAATGCTTCATACTCTGAGATATTGTTGGTGCATGGAAACATCAATTTGTAAGATTTGAGAATCTTGTATCCTTGCGGAGTTATGAAGAGAACCCCTTCTCCAGATCCTTATTGAGTGAATGAACCATCAAAGTACATCTTCCATGGATGTTCAGTGAGATTCATGATTGTTTCATCAGTAAATTCAATTAGTAAAGATTCATCATCCTGGAGTGGTGAATCAGCCAATAGATCTGCGAGTACCTGTCCTTTGATAGCTCTCCTTTCTACATATTCAATGTCAAACTCACTTAGAATCAGGACCCACTTTGCCAAATGTCCCGTTAATGCTGTTCTGCTCAAAAGATACTTTAGAGGATCAATCTTAGCAATGAGCTTCATTGTATGTGAGAGCATGTAGTGTCTCAATTTTTGTGATGTGAAGATGACTGCTAAGCATGTTTTTTCAATAATGCTATAATTGAGGTCATAAGTGACTAGGGTTCTACTAATGTAGTAGATAGCTCATTCTTTCTTTGTTTCATCTTCTTGTGCCAGTAATAATCCTAGGGATGTAGCTGTAGCTGAAATGTATAGGAGCAAAGGTTTTCCATGAATAGGCACCATAAGAATAGGTGGAGCAGCCAGGTATCCTTTCAATTCTCTGAAGTTTGCTTCACAGTGTTCATCCCATTTGAATGTAACCCCTTTATGTAGTAGCTTGGTAAAGGGTTGTGCCTTATCTGCAACTTGGGACATGAATCTCCTGATAGACTAGAGTCTCCCTTGTAGTGTCCTCATTTGACTGATATTACATGGAGGAGTCATCTCTAGAAGAGCTTTTAACTTTGCAGGATCTACCTCGATTCCCTTTGCTGATACTGAATCCTAGGAGCTTGCCTGATTGGACCCCAAAGGCACATTTCTTTGGATTGAGCCTGAGTTAGAACTATTCCATTCGATCCAATATCTTCCTCAAATCAGCAATGTGAGTACCTCTCTCCTTAGATTTAGCCAATGTGTCATCGACATAGTCTTCCATGTTTTTGTGCATCATGTCATGGAATATTTTCATCATGGCTCTTTGATATGTTGCACCGGCATTATTTAGCCCAAATGGTATGACATTCTAGAAAAAGGACCCCCATGCCCATGTGAATGTAGTTTTCTCTTGATCCTCAGGGGCGATCTTGATTTGATTATAGCCAGAGAATCCATCCATTAATGAATACATCTGAAATCCAGTTGTAAGGTCTATGATCATGTCAATGTTTGGTAGAGGGAAGTCATCCTTCAAACATGCTTTTTTGAGGTCTCTGAAGTCCATACAGATCCTAATAGATTTATCAGATTTAGAAATGGGGACCACATTGGAGATCCAAGTTTCATAGGCAATGACTCGAATGAATCCAGATTTCAACAACTTTTCTAGTTCTACTTTTACCAATAATGCAACATGAGGATGCATTTTTCTAAGTTTGTGTTTCACGGGCTTGATCCCAAGAGCTATAGATAAGTGGTGCATGATGAGATTAGGATCTAGCCCTGGCATATCAGTGTAAGACCATGCAAATTTGATCTTCTTCTCCTTCAGGAACTCTGTGAATTGTACCTTCTCTTCTTCTAATAAAGATTGTGCGAGATGAACTATGTGAGGATTCTCAATGGTGCCCAAGTTTACTGGCTGTGTTGGTTCAATCAATACTAAAGATCTTTCTTGAAAGTGTTTAGGGAGGATATCAAGAGTCTCATCCTTTGGTGCCTCTGAGAGGTTTTCACCATTAGATACATCTTTTTTCTTTACTATTTTGGGATCTGATACTGCCACAGAGTGGTTTTCACCATCAGTCCACTTTTTCTTTTTATTTTTCAGTTTGTGACTAAGAAACTTGATATCCTCCTGTGACATTTTCTCACTCCTTTCATTGGTGGAAGAAGGGTAAGGTTCACAAGCATTAAGATAACAAGCTAGGGAGTGGTCATTTGAAAAGTCAAGGATAGGAGTAGGATCTGTTTCAGTCCAATCAATTAGGTCTGGAAGTACCAGTTTTAGGGAGTCAGATTCTGGGAAGGACAACATCATGTTAGCATCAAAACCATTAACTGACATGACACAATCTGTTAAGTTAATATCTTCAAGGTTTAGATCAATAAGAGTAAGATTGTTGTTAAAAGGGTCATTGTCAGTCATATATGGATCGAGCTCTAGCGACTCATCAGTAGAAATCTCATCATCATCCCTTTGTAAAAGGAGGCTTCTTTCTTGTAGCCTATGAAATTCTCAGAGACTTATATATTCACCAGTATCTCCATCAATGATCAGGGGAATGAACTCTTCTTCTTCTTCAGGAGGATCAATATCATTGAAAGGAGTGTTAGGTCATTTACTAGGAGTTGAGGAAGCTGCAAACATGTGAATTGTATCTATCCCAATTTCTTCAGAGGTAATAGATAGCCGGTCCCATTCATAGTCATGAGAATTTGTGACATCATCCTCAGATCTGTTTAAATATTCAGCAATGTTTATCTGATGTACTCAATTAGATGCTTGTAGATCAAAGTGAGGTAGACTAAGGACATGTGAAATTGTGACTAATTGCCCCTAGTTAGGATGTAAATTTTGTGGCCATGGTATCTCTTGAGTGATTGTTGCTATGGTGTCTCCTACCTCTTGAATGGGAGGTTGTGCTAGCAAAGGAGTGTGAAGATCCTATGGTAGCTCAAAGCTAGGTACATAGCGTTCTCCTTGATATTCAGGATTCTCTATACCAATATGTAGTAATCTCTCATAAGGCCATGGTTGCAATATTATCTCATATGTTTTATCACTCCTTGTTTCAGAAGGTGGACTCTCTTTTGAAGTAGGTTTGTTGGATTGAGTATTAAAACCCAGTCCTGTTTTATCTCTGTTGAGATGGAACTCCATGGGTATGGGTTCAATAATCCCTCGTCATGTTTCATTTAGAGGTCCCTTTCCTTTGTAACCAATTTGTTTGAAGAAATCATATCCCTTTCCATACTGCTCTGGGGATATCTTCACATGTTTGACCTCAGATTCCATTGGTTCTCCTTTGTAAAGCCAGTCCAAGACTGCCTGTTCTTCTGTGTTATCTAAAGAAGATGTGGATGCCTTTATCATGTCAGTTGCCTTGTGTACTTTTAGCTCTTTGAATGCAAGAGGTGTGAATGTTGATGAAGGTTTTCCATAGGATCTTGGTGATACCGGAAGTTCTGTCATTGAGGGAGCTAGGTCTAGTTTGTACTCTCCCATACCTGTTGCTTCTAGTTACAAGGTTTTGCTAAAACTCTTCATAACCATGTCCTTGGTAGTTTCAGGAGCAACTGCATCCATAGCCTCTTTGTTGTGTGGGATCATGCTACTCGCTTTGATATTGTTGCAAGTGTGGTTAGCATCAGTAGGAATCGTCACTTCTATCCCATTATGTGAGAACTTGATGCATTGGTGATAAGTAGACGGTACATCTTGCCTCTCATGAATCCATGGTCTACCTAGTAGAATATTGTAGGCCAGTGGTAAATCCAGAACTTGACATATAACATTCCTTTCAATTGGTCTGACTCTGATAGGTAGAGCAATAAGACCCCTGGAGGATCTTTCTTCCTCATCATAAGCTTTGATGGTTATCTTGTTTCTAGTGTCAATTATTTGTTCTAAGAGACCTAGTCTCCTGACGAGATTCAATGTACAGATATTCAATCCTGCACCTCCATCTATCAATACGCCTCTAACATGGGATTTATGAATAAGGACTTTGATATGGAGGGGTTGATTGTGTGGATGAGTCAATGACTTGTCATCCTCTTTAGAAAAGGAGAGGTAGTGCGGCGCTGAGATGTGATTGACCATCACTTGGAACTTGTCTATATTGATATCTTTTGGAACATTAGCAGCATGTAGAGCTTGTTCTAGGATTTCTCTATGCACAGTGGATATCTTGAGCAACTCAAAGATGGAAATTTTGGCAGCGGTTCATTGCAATTGGTCTACCAAGTCATATTTTGCTCCAGGAATAGTGACCACGTGTTTTGCTACTGGTTTAGAAATGGTTATAATAGGAACCTTTGATGTTGATGTCAGTTTTGGAGGTCCTTTGATTGTAACTTGTGCTTGGCTTCGTGTTACAACATTTGAGGAGGATGAGGCGCCTTTAATTGTGATTACATTGATGGATTCAATTTTAATGTTGAGCATATTGATCACATTGTCACTATTGGAATAGGTTTAGTTTACCTCATTACCTTTTCCTTTATATGTCTCCCCTTGATTGTAATTAGGAGAAAAGGTTTGTTAAATGCCGTATGATCCTCATTGGTAGTATGTCCATCAACTTTGATCTTACCTCCTTTGATGAGGTCTTGGATGACATGTTTTAGTTTGAGACAATTATTAGTCTTGTGTCCCTTATTTTTGTGAAAGACACTGTAAGAGTTATCATCCCACCACTTGGGTTTGACCATTGGTTCCCACGGTTTTGAATCAAAAATCGTAAGAACTTTGTTATCCACCAATGTTTTTAAGATGGTCTCAAGAGGTTCCCCCAAAGGAGTGAATGTTTGATGAGGTTTTGAAGTCTAGGTTCATTCCTTGTTGTTATCATTGTTTGTTTTGGGAACGGGAGGTGTTACTTTAGCCTCTTTGCTTGCTTGCATGCCATTGGTCAGATTGAATGCTTTGGGTTTAGAATTAATGTTAGAGGCATCAACTACTCCATCATTAACAACATTTTTGTTTTGCTTCCACCATTTAGGCTTGGAGTTGGAGTTACTGCCTTTGTTTTCATTTTGAAGGGTGATCTC
>MU225894.1:642432-659007 GCA_018584345.1 Thuja plicata
AAGCTCTCTTTAAAAAAAGGAAGTAGAGGAAAAAAATAATCATAAAAGATCAAGTTTGATTATTTAAATTAATCACGGTGTTAATCAATTGTCCAATTCAATTAAATAATAAAACAATTATATTGTAGATACGATTTTGACTAAATATATACATTTTTATAAAAACTCTCAATTTTTTACTTATTATCTTTCAAAAAAAAACTTACCATTTATTTCTTTATGTTAAGATTTTGTGAACATCTCAAATTAGTTATTTTCTTATAAATTATTTATTTTCTTTTTTAAAAAACTACAGTTGAAACCGCACCTAATATAAATAATTGAAACAATCGTTATACACCACCCAAAATGATAATTAAATATATATGCAACTTACTCGTTCATATTTCTTACACTGGTCACCATTCATCTTCATCTCACCTTCCACCACCATTTTTGTGTGGAATAGATCTTTTATTTACTCCTGTGCTTTACCTCAAGATTGGCATTAATTAAGGTTATCCACTACTTGTCAGGGCAGGTTGTTCAACAAAGGGGGGAGTTGTACCCTTTATGTTAGGATTGTGTCTTCAATAACATTATAATAAATATCCATTGTTTTTAATTTGTTTGGGTCCAGAGTATTTCTAAGGTTAAATAAACACATGTTGACATTTAAATGACAACAATTTATGTCTTTTATTTTGGCTTTCCAACTGTAATACACATGTAAAATTTCATTGTCCGATCTCTCTTAACTTGTCAAAATTGAAATTCAGCCCATAGTAGAGAAATAAAACAGTAAACTTAAATATATAGAGCATGGCTGATTTCAATATGGGGGAGAGAGAGAGAGAGAGAGAGAGAGAGAGAGAGAGAGACTTAAATGACCTTTCCATACCTCTACGGCGTTCCCATTGCACACTAAGGTGCGATTGCTAGTTTATACACCATGGTGAGATCGGTACTATCTCCTTGACTGTTATTGCTCTGTTTGTTTATGCAAGATCACACTCATGGTTATCTTGGCTTTGAATGCCTCGATACTGGTGTACTCTTGCAATATCAACTAGAAACAATGTTTAGGTCATCTTGGCTTTTGTGCCCTGGTGCTTACATTCATTTCCTACATTTTATCCAATGAAAGTCATATTCATATCCTTATGGTCACAGTGGCACAGTAAGGATTGTATCAACTCCGTTGTTCCAAAAATGCTCAATGATGATGATTATACGATGGGTCTCAGCACCATGTCCTAGGTATTGCATCTAGCATAGGATTGCATTTTCATTCTAGACTTGCATTGTGGCAGCAATTCGATGTTCACTCCATTGCGTTCTCCTGGATTTGTACATTGGGGAATTATTCTTCAGAGTCCTGGTTTTGTCATGACTACACAAGTGTTCGATCCTCAGTCTCTATATTCAACTATATGCTCTATCCATTTTCGGGATCGAAATCAAAATCTGACACTTCTATATAGCTCAAAATCGTATTTTAAAATTTTTGGGACCGACGTGATCGGACGCTTGTGTAGTTGACTTTCTGATGTCACTTCCTTGTCAGAATCATATCCTATCATCATTTTCTCAAATCTTCAACTTTTTTCCTCAAAAATCAACTTTGGTCAACTCTGGTCAATCCTAATCAAACTTGGTCAACCAGACCTCGACATCTCTCAAAATTGATTCTAAATCTTCCAAATTCTTCCATAATTTGTTCTGAGTTCTTCTTGATCTCTGATTCGATATCTATCTGTGATTTCTCTCTCTCAATCATCATTATGATGTGTCATCTTTCCATTCTACTCCTGAGGGGTCAGGATGATTACATCATTGAATCTATTCCAATCAATCTTGTCTGAATTCAAAAGTCCTCATTGCTAGGGGCATCTCATCACTTGGGGCATGTTCAATTTTTTGTACTTCATAGTCAAAACTGGATACTCCACCATCAATAAGGGCATCTTTGTTCCTTACATCTTGTCATCTATTAGGTATCAGGGCAATCTAACCCAGATCCCTGAGGATCAAGCTTCATTCTGGAGATGGTTCTCGAAATCTTAATCTATTAAGTGTCTGAGCAATCTAACTCGGATTCTTGAGGATCAGGCTTTGTTGTAGAGATGATTCTTGAAAACTCATCTATTGGGAATTGAGGCAACCTAACCCTAACTCCTGAAAATCAAGCTTCATTCTGGAGATGATTCTGAATCTCTATTGACTATCTTTTGGGACAGGTATCGGGGCATTCTAACCCTGACTCCTAAAGGTTGAGCCTCATTCTGGGGATAGTCTTGTGAAAGATATCAATCTAACCAGTGTCTGAGAAATCTAACCAAGATATTGGGGGACTAAGCTTCATTCTGGAGATAGTCCTAAAACCTCTATTAACTATCTTTTTATGGACAGGTATCGGGGCAATCTAACCCTGCTTCCTGAAGGTTGAGCCTCATTCTAGGGACAGTCTTTGAAATATGTTGATCTATTAGGTATCAGGGCATTCTAACTCGGATACCTAAGGATCAAGCTCTATTCTGGAGATGATTCTTGAAATCTTAATCTATTAGCTATCAGGGCATTCTAACCCAGGTCCCTGAGGATCAAGCTTCATTCTGGAGATGATTCTTGAAATCTCAATCTATTAGGTATCAGGGCAATCTAACCCAGATCCCTGAGGATCAAGCTTCATTATGGAGATGACCCTCAAAAACTCTACTTGACCGGCGCCTCGGCGACCTAACCTAGACTTCAGACAGTCAAGCTCTGTCCTAGATATGACTCTGAAATCTTCATCAATCAATATTTGCATTATCAAATTTTGAAATCTATTCTTCTGTGCTTCAGATGACTATTTTTTGAATCAATGTGCTTCTCGCGCATCAATTCAAAGAGGGGCAATATGTACCACCCCAAAATTGGCATCTTGCAACCCTAACCAATTTTGTTGCATTTGTCATTCTTCTAAATCATCAAAGTCCTATTGTACTAGGCAATTTTGAGTTTTGACTGACTCTACTCGACCTAAGTGTCAAATGCAGAAAATCCTAAATCTGCATTAATCATACATTATATTTAATTCTTAAATATCTATTGGCTAAACAAACCCTATGATTGAATTAATTTAATTATAAAGTCCTATCACTTTAATTAAATTAAATTCACCCCTTTTAGCTAAAACACATGAAAAAGAATTACATAATATTTAATTATTAAATAAATATCCTCATTTCAAAAATTGAATTTAATTATTCAGATAATTGAGAAAAACATATTTAAATGGTCATACTTTATTTATTTAATTAAATATTCTCTCAAAAATCTTCTCTTCAGTTCAGAAATAGAATTTTTGAATTAACTGTGTTTTAAAGAGAAAGAAAATAGTTAAAATCATAAATAAAACAGTTAAAATCAGAAAAGAAAACAGTTAAAACAAAGGGAAAAACAATTTATTGTTTTCTTTTAAAGAAAGCTTTCTATTTTAAACTGGTTTTTCTATCTTTTTTATTTTAAGAAGGAAACTTTCTATTTTGATCACCTCCGAGTCTATAAAAGAACTCTCATTCCTCATTCAAAACCCCTGGAGAAAAATATGCATTGTTAGAATACTGAATTGCTGCTTCATTTTAGTTGATAATCCCATTTACATTTAGCTATAATTTTCAATAGAATAATTGCATTGAAATCATGTCTTAGATTAATATTGCATCTTTCAATTCTTAGAATAATCTTGCATTTGCATTACATTCATGGAGAAAAACCCTTCATTCTTAGATCAGTCTATGGTTGTGAGACTCTCGTTCTGAGAGCTATTTCGAAACCCCATCTAGATGGAAGGCAATAGGTCAAATCATACAGGGATGCAGGATGAATAACTCATATTCACTTTTGTATGTGGCTGATAAATAAGGACTATGTTGAAGTGTATGGTTGAATAGCAAGGCCAATTTTACCACATACACCTATGAGCAAAGATTAGGCTGCGCTAAGGTTCACCTGTCGTAGAGACTGGAAGATAATTGTTGGCTTAAAAGTACCCACAAAACTTTAATATAAGAGAGAACATGTCTGAGAGAAGATGTGATTTGGGTCATAAAGAAAATAGGGCAATACCATACAGCAACGTTATACTATCCCCTTGCAAGTTAATACAATACAAACTAGCGAATGGTTACAGGCTTGCATATTTGATTTTCAAACAAGACATTCATTTTCAAAATGCTCTTCAACTACTAGTTCACTGAATATCCAATTAAGAAAGGAGCATCACTGGTTGTCAATTTCTTTAAGTATCAAGGAATAATAAAGCAAACAAAAGGCATAATTTTCCAAAATTATAAAACCCTATCTAATAGCATGACTTAACCTTTTTCTTATAAAAATTTTACTCCAAAACAAAGATAGAAGAATTCATATTCATTTCTTCGTCAAGATGAATGAAAGGATTTTAAAAACCTGATTTTTTTCAACACCTGGACCAATTTGTGATGGATTCTGGTTCCTCTGTTCAGCGCGGTAGTTCCCAAAACTCCCCTTTGTTTCCTCATGGTCATTTTTTCTTCTTTCCCAATTTGCTCTTCACTTTCTACCCTGTGCACTGAACTTCCTTCCTTAACATGCGGCTTTCCTCACCTCTTCTTACTTTGCACCCTCCCCTTCTTCTTACTGTGCTTTCCCTTTTATTTCCTTATGGTAGGAAAGAGTGTCCCATTCCACGAAGAAGTGAGAGTCCTCCTTATCATGTGCGTTGTCTCCTTTTATTATGCATTTTCCTCCTTCCAGAAGTTATCCATCTAGAATGATGGTCGGTGGATGAAGACTCCAGACACAGCCATAAATGTAGACGGTGGGGTTGGTGGTAGAAAATAATATCTTCCAGCTCATAATAAGTTGAACATCAGTTAAAGTATGAGAAAGAGGGTTGTGACAGAGGCAATATATCAAAGATGAGAGGATTGCAATGTGGAATGATAGATTGGCACAGTCACAAGCAAAATTAATAATGATTCTCAGATAAGGAACAAGAAGCACTCTCCCAGACCGAGAGATCATATGGGAAGGCGGTTAGATCTGAAGTTAGAATGCAAAATAACCCCAAAGCAAGCTAAGGATTAGATAAGTTATGAAAGGAGGATGTACACCTTAAATTTGAATACCACTTGTCTGAAAGATATATATGTGCCTTTAATTAGGGAAACATCTTTGTAATTATACCGCTCAACAAACATCAAACCTAAGAGAGTTTTTCAACGAGCCAGGCATGGTGCTAGTGTCGAGTTAGGTTCAGTAAGAACAGAGTATGTAGTAGACTATAATGCTAAGACAAGTGTCAATTAGGACATATTTACTGATGATGGTTCCTATTCATTTGGTTTCCTTAATAACATTCTGATGAATGAAAATTATAGGAAGGGGAAAATTTGTAGTTTTCTTTTCCTTGTAAATTTAAAAGATTCGGTTATAACAACTGAAAAGTCACGAGAAGCTCAAAATTTTTTGGAAAGACCTATTTTTAGGGGACTTAAACTGAAAAGGCCAGGGGACAAAACCTTTAAATATGTAATCAAATTACAAAAAGAGGGATCGACAGTTCTGGCTTGAAACTCCCCATGTTGTTATGACACTGAGTGACTCAAGTTTTAAGTTATGGTTGTTGTTCATCAAAATTTTCTATTGAATTGGAAAATGAAGGATAGATGGAATGAATTGATTGTAGATATCAAGTGTATTTTGACATCAGTGATTATGGTGTGTTCTGTGTGACACTATTTGTTCCATTTCTCTATTTGTTTATTTTGTTAACAGATTTATATTCCTATGATTATGAACTGTATCTTATTTTCAAGGTTTATGAGAATAAGATTACAAAAGTGATTTTGTGTATATAAGTACTTAGATACTATGCTAAACTTGTGATTATTCCATGGTGATGGGTATTCATTAAAAAACCTCTTATGTGCTCTAGTTAAGAGCATACCCACTTTTTTTAGTTTTAGTCACTGTACATCTATATAAGGCCCCATTTGGTTAGTGGAATTTGGGTAGAATCAGGAGCAAAACTTCCACTTTTTTGCTAAATCTACCGTTTGGGATGCTAAACTACTATTCGGGTTTTGGAGATCAAAATCTGGTTTAAGCACCAAAATTGGCTACACTATCTTCTCACCCAATAGGTGGAATTTGAAATCATCTTCTGGTTTTTGGGTTTTTGTGAACCCCATTTATTTTCAATAGTCGGTCACTCTTCCCCAAGAGATGAGGGTGCCTGAAGGGTCTTGTGTTATGCCTGCCTTTATTTTTAGCAGGGCTTTTTTGTCTCCTTCCTTGCATTGCGCGTCTGCTGTGACTCTACTTAAATATAGAGAATATACTGAAACCAATGCCAATAGTTGTACCACAGTGGCCATGGATTCTCAAGTTTAATGTTTCAAGTCATACTGAGTTAAGAAGATAGCTCATTTGTATTTATAGTGGAGCCGTGAAATTTAAAAATAGACATAGGAGGGTTGTGCAGATTACGCTACGGATTCTTGAATCACACTCAACTACAAGGTATATTTTAGACTATGATAATATTTTCCAAGTTTTTCTCTAAGAATGAGGTATATTAGTTGTTTTATTATTGCAAAATGCACTTCCAAACCCATTTTTCACACTATTTTCTCTATATTTTAAGATCTGGTAGTTTTTTTATTATCGTGCATGATAGAGTTTTAAACATTTAATTTGCAAAATTCAACCAAAATTTAGAGACCTTGAGGTGAACTAGATAAAATACCCAATGTACGACCATCTCCGTGGGCTTTTTATGGCTTTGTATTTTAAATTTATCAAATTTGTTGCAATTGTGAATATTAAAAGGTGAATGAGCTCTTTTGAGTTTCTATAAAACTATCAGGGAAGCTAGGGAGGATTCATATGAAAGATATATTCACATTGACTGTAATTCAAAGAGGAAATTTGAAGAAATAGAGAAACAGAGATAAGCCTAACGCTCTCGAATTATTTGCCTACATATATCAAAATTGGAAACCAAACACAGAAGATGGATTCTCTCAATCATCTTCCGGGTCAACCAAACGGTACAAACTATCTTCCAAATATACAAAACTAGAATTTCAAAACCTTGTTTTGAGATAATCAGGTTTCTAGTCAAATACTAATTCTTGTGCCTACTAATTCAAAGAATGAACTAATCGGTAGTTTGTTCAATTGCTATGAAATAGAGAGGTTTCGAAGGTAGTGAGTCATTTTTATTTAAAAAGCCAATTTTTTAACTAACACTCTACAACCATTTCTTGTGAGTAGTGAAGATGTTGGCTCATCTTTAGGGACAAAAAATGTGAAAGGATTAAGTTTTCTTAACCCTTTTGTGTTTGTGGTCCCTAGAAGAGAGATGGGTCAAATATTAGAGAGAGAGAGAGAGAGAGAGAGAGAGAGAGAGAGAGAGAGCTACATCACCAATAGTAGTGGTGAAGATATTTGTAAAATATTTTTATGACTTCAAAATCTACATTGAGGGGTTTTAGCTTGGGAATGTTCATTTCTCCAAATGCATTACTCATAAACAGTTCAAGTCCACTAGCATTTTTCTTTCATGTAAGCAAGTGATAGTGCAACCATCTCTCTTGTAGCCCATGGATTGTCCCATATTAGTGTGTGCCATTTTCCCACAGAAATAGGTGAAACTTTAACTTTTCACCTACTTACAATGGATCCAAAATCCCTGACTTGAAGAAAATCATTGCACAAATTTAGTGCATCTATATCAAATCTATACAATCATTGATAGATGATAAATTAGAGACAATAGGTGAAATAAATGGGGAGGTTCCTGAAGCAATATGATCTCATAGAGGAAAATCCCCTATCACACTCCTCGCAAGGGAGATAAAATCTTCACAAAATATTGAGGGAATGCAGTCAAATATCCCTTCATTCCTCTTATTGTACTATAGAATACTTTCTCTAGAGGATGCCAATACATGGAGACTAAATTATTCACTTCCCTCATTCTTCACAAGATTTTACATTATACTGAAACAAAAGGATGGGAAATAGAATTTTATGTAAAAATGAGATTGAGTGTTACTATTGTAGGAAAATAGGTCATATTGTAAATAGTTGTAAAATTTATGCAAATGACCATCTCAAAGGGATAGCTAAAGAATCTATATTTTTATAGTTGTTGAAAAACCATCAAATGTTGATACTGATGATGACATCATTGAAGATGAATTACTTGTTTTATTTTAAAAATTCCAACTCTTTGAAGCCAACGAACTATGTAATAAAGAATATTTAGATGTTCAATAGTCTAAGGTTCTTGTGAATCAAAGAAACTATACCTCATTGGCGTTATGACACATACATGCTAGGATTGGTTTCCAATAGTTTAGAGAAGGATCTTAAATCTGGAAGTCCAACATCATAGCATTATCAAGTTGATGAGATAGTTCATGCCCAAATGGTGTCCAATTAAGTTGGTAACTTGGATGATAGCTAGGTGACTATACTTGTAATTAGGGAGCAACTTGAAGAAGTATTATGGTCTGAGAATTATTCCCCAAAAATAAGTTCTTGCAAAATGCATTGTTTTATGTAGTTATTCATTATTGTAGTTTTAAGAGGGGTGTTGGAATAAATACTTAAAACAAATGTCTTTGTGATTTGTAACATCTTCAATTAATTATCGATCAATAATATTTTTCTATTTTAAAGCTTGAATTTCTAGTTTTGATTGTGTATGTTTTTTAGCATCAACGTTTCAGATCACACTCTGTGATCCATCATCAGGATGTAAGAGCAAAGATTATGAAGGATATGTAAAAAATTCAAGCTTTAAATTCAAATAGATTTTGGAAATTTGATCGATTTAATATTTTTCTAGCAACAATATAGTTATTGTCAATGTAATTTTTTTTTAATAGGAAATTTGTTGAGTTTTTTATATTGTGTACATCCAATATTGAATAAAGTGATATACGTTATGCAAACTAAAGCTATACATAATGTTAAATATCATGCAAAATAAAAGAGGCAAAATAAAAATTCACAATAACACAAAGTTAATGTTGTTCACCCAATGCAGCTTTTCACAACCAACGTTGGGGTTTTTCCCTTAGAACCCTACCATGAACTCCGCCCCAAAGCTCCCACTAGGGAGGTAAGTGCAAGAAGTTGAATCCACTTCTAGAGGAACTTTTTGCAGGTGAATCCCATTTTTGAAAAAAGATGTTTTCTGAAGAATTTTTCCACCAAATTAAAACTCATTTTAGATATGATTACATATATTATAAATACATAGTTTATTTTTAAATTGGACTATTTCTTTTAATTTTTCAATAATTTCTAATAAAATGGGTCAATATAAAGCGTGAAATAACAGGTTTCCTTATTTTTTATAACATTAATTTATTTTCATATTTTTAAATAAAAAAAATTATGACATCAAACTACAGACAATTCTTTTCACTTTGAAAAAAAAATGAAAAACTCAAAAATGATGAGTTTAGGTCAACTTATGCTTGTCGTACAAAAGGGGTTTTCAAAATAAAAATTACGCCCAATAAAAAAAATATTAGAAAAAAATATATTCAACAAAAAATTACAAAAAAATATGCTCATCAATCTTGAGTGTCTTAAAAGTGATATTCCAAAAGGATTCAAAAAAATACTTTCATTTAGATC
This sequence comes from Thuja plicata, assembly GCA_018584345.1. NCBI lineage: Eukaryota > Viridiplantae > Streptophyta > Pinopsida > Cupressales > Cupressaceae > Thuja > Thuja plicata. Next base: position 652,102 of record MU225894.1, read on the forward strand.
AAATTATGGTTGTCGTACACATGCATGGAAGGTCCCAAAAAGGTGATTTTTAAATAGTTCTTTTTAGAAACACCTAGTGAAATCTAATTATTATTATCTAGGTATAATATAAATTACATATTGCAAAACTAGACTTTGAGTACTACATTTCATATTCCTAACTTTTCTTAAGATTCAATCTTTAAGTGCTTCAAATTTTTTGATCAATTGGATCAAATTTTGAAAAACAAGGAAAATAGATCCACTTTTTGGCCAAAAAGTGGACTCAACTTCTTGTTGGCACCACCTCCAATAGTTCCCTTAGCACTTACAAGAGGGGATCTTCTCTCAACCCCCCACCCACCCTCCCACCCTCCCACCCCCAACATACACACACTTCCCTATAATTGATCTAGAGGGAAAAACACATCTGAAAATGTCATAAAAATTAAAGCCCAACAGTATGATCAATCAAGTGCTACATACCAATAATATTCCACTTAGAGACTATTCAAGCTTTGCAGCAAACAATCTCCCTCTTGGATATTGATCTTATAGAAACACTATTTTACCTAAAGATCCCACTGAATTGATACACCTAAACTTGTTTTGTTTTTCATTTTCACATTTATCATGCTTAAAGGCTAATAATACTAAGTAGGAAATCAGTCACTAACTTCATCTTAGAGTGGAGGCTTTATTTCTTTCCAAGATGAATGGAATTTTGATTAGCATTGTACAATATATTTTTCTTCTATTTCTTTCCCGATTCTTCCATAAATTATTGTAACTAAACCATCTCTATACTAGCCTTTGTAGCAACAATACATTGTACTTCTTTTGTGGAATGCGCTACAACCTTTTGCAATTGTGTAATTCAATTAATTGTCATTCCACCTAGACTAAACACATACCCTATGGTTCTCTTCCTACTATCAATATAACTTACTACATCTAAATCAACATATCCTTGTAGAATAGAGATAGAACCTCCAAAACATTATGTTTGAGTAGTAGTACCTCTCAAATACCTAAGATATCACTTTACTGCATTGCAATGCTCTTATCTAGGATTGTTCATAAACCTTATTGTGACTCTCACTGCATGTGTAATATTTGACCTTGTACCCACCATGGCATACATAAAACTACCAACTGTAGAAGAGTATGTAAACTCAGACATGCAGTCCAACTCCTCTTGTGTCATGTGATATATCTCCTTAATCATCTTAAAATGGTTGGAGAAATCTATGTTAACTAGTTTTACATCTTAATTTGAATCCTTTTCAACATCTTCTCTATGTAATCACTTTGAAACAATGCTAAAGACTGATTTTTCCTATCCCTTTTTATTCTCATACCAAGGATTTTTTTGTTGCATCCAAATCCTTCATAACAAATGAATTTTTCATTTTTTTCTTAAGGTCATTTATATGGTGTATAATATATCCACAAATAAGAATTCCATCCACCTATAATAATAAAATAATATAGCTAGATCATTATCCAATCTCTTAAAATAGATACAATTATGAAAATGGTATTTATTGTAACCTTGGTCAGCCATAAAATTATCAAATTCCAAATACCATTTTGGGGGTACCTACTTCGAGTCATACAACCTCTTTTTTAACCTGCGTGATTAAGTCATCCTTAACTTTGACGTCATATGCTTGTGGTTGTTGCATATAAATTTATTCATTAAAATCTCCATGGAGAAAATTTATCTTTACATTTAATCATTCAAGATGAAAGTCTTTGTAGCCACAAGATTTAGATTAGTTCTAATTGAAGTCATTTTAACAATAGTAGACAATAATAAATCAAAATATATACATTTCTTCTATGCAAAACCTTTTATCACAAGTATGGCCTTATATATTTTCTTACCTCCATGTTGTTTCTTAAACTTGTAAATCCTTTATTTGAAAATGTTCTTTTACCTTCATAAAATTGAACTAATTCCCACATCTATTTTTTACCAAAGAGTCTCATCTCCACTTCCATTCCTTGTTCCACTTCCTTCTAGTTCCTACCTGCATTACTTTTTCATGATTTTCTAATTCACTAGAATCAGTCAATAATACATAATAATAGAGAGTATTATTCAGGGATCTACTTATCCTAGAAGATCTTCTTATAGTAGCTTGATTTACGTGTTCTTCTTCTAGTTTCTGAATATTTAGATTTTATATCACCTTTGGAACTATATTTTATAGGATTTCATCAAGTACTATATATTTTATATTTTACTTTTCATTCTTCTTTCCTTGCAATTGATCTTTGTACATGAGATTTTTCCTTGAGTATGACATATCTACTAATGATCTTTTGGTTATTGTTGTCATAATATTTTGCACCCATGCTTTGGGTATGACCCCCAAGAAACCTTGTGAGACATGGAAACAACCTCCAAGTGTGGGACCTTGATCATGTAAGGTTGAGTCTCTTAAGAAGGTTGACTTCCTTTCCAATTAGGGTGCAGTGTTGGACCAACCCAACACGTCATCTTAAACTAGAGAAACCCTTCGTGTCAAAATAACTCAATACAACATGTTAAACCAATCTAACACCTAAAAACCTAACACTATCCTAACCTAACAACTTTTAGGGAAAAGGGAAGAGAGATCATATTAAATTAAAGGGGTGATGCACCAGATTGAAATGGGGTCTATCCCTGCCCATAACTACACATAACATCACCAAGAAGCCCTAACATACACAAATCTGAACTCTAATCTACCCTCCAAGGACTCATATACAAGTCAAAACTAATGAGATGTTGAAAGGAAATATGAATTCACAATACATCATTCACGAGTGTTTTATACACAACGTACAAACTAGGAAAACAAAAAAAGAAGCATTCACCATAAGGAAAGACACATGCTCAAGATAGAAGAATGGTGAGAAGAGATAAATCATAGATTTTTATTGATGTAAGGCAAGGAAAAATTACAAATTTGCAGATCATAAGCTACTACAAGAGAAATAGAAGAGAACCCAAAACTATGATACAAGATTGATTTTTATAGAGTCAACAAAACTTGGATTAATCACTTGAGTAAAAACCCTAACTAGACTAGGTTAGGTTATAGTGGGAATAGGTAGATGAAATAGATTGAAATATGATTGCTACTTGTACATTTGATCATGAATTTGATAGAAAGTGGCCCAATGAATGTTTGTACAGATAGAAAGAGGAAAACCATCCCCTAAGGACATATTTGGAAACATATATGGCATGATTTTTTCATTTTTAGAAGGAAATGACACCTCTACAAGTTGTAAATGAGAATGGAGCTATTGGAGTTTTGTGTGTAGAGACTGTAAGGAGTAATGGTGCCACCAGAACAAATGAATTTGTAGAATAGTCACTAAAAAGTAGCTAAGTAATCAATATTTAGTCCTCTATCTAGTAAATCCTTCCATGACTACTGAAAATTAAACTCAAACTGCCAATTTTAATATTGGTCATTGATGAAGACCCTTCACGTGTGATTGGCCAGATGAGATGTAGAAATTAAAACCATAATGTTTGATTCAAACATGACCATTAATGAAGTATTTCATTTAGATAGGATGGATAGAAGAAAACCCTACAACCCTACATCATCAATTAAAATTTAGGGAATACTACTGCGGGGGTGCAGGAAACATATACTTTCCTTCTCAGCCAATCGTCAAGATACCAGAAAGAGATCTGTGGGAACCAAGGATAAACCCTTTGTTTTTTCCTTGTATCCATGTTGGCACCAAATAGGTCTGGGTTTCACATGCTCTTTTCTTCTCGGGCACCCATAGAGAAATTAGGAAGGCTTCAGCAAGCATCAAGAATTTATTTTTTCTTTCCTTTCCTGATTCCTATTGATAAATTAGAAAGACCTCACCGGACTTTGGGAAAGCTTTTTCCTTAGAATCTTATACTAAAGTGGACACCTTGCGGAGTCGCTCCTTCTTCTTGGGTGCCTCTTAAGACACCTAAAGAACCTCACCAGGATCCAAGAAAGAATTTTCTAAAATTGTTTGAACAGGTGGTAGAAAATATTTTTCTAAACCATTGGTCACATGTCCTATTGACCGTAGCTATGGATAACAGATTAATGAGTGTCCAGAAGGATGGGGCTAGTAAATGTATGGTGCAAAGGGACTTGAGCCTATGACTTTAAGTAGGGTTTACTGGCTTGACTTTTCAACAAAATTTATAACATATGCAACATCCAAAATACTAAGGCACAAAAGATGAGTGGTTTAGGGTTTAAGCCTTAGGGGATAACATGACATATTGGCAACAAAAATTTGGGTAACATGATGAGTTAGCAACAAATGTCAGCAAACATGATGTGTTGGCCCATGTATGATAGAAATTAGCCCTTGATGAAAGTGTCTCATATCAATATTCTATAATGGGATAATGGTGACAAAAATAGCCAACAATTATCATAATTTTATAAATGATATCCAGAATGATTATCTTTGAATCCATTTAAAATAAACTTCTTATATTTTTCCTCAAGCTTTGTTTTTAATTTCTATGTCAATATGGGCAAATGTTTCACAACCAAAATTTTTGGAAAATAGTAGTTTACCTTTTCACCCATCCATGGCTCATCTAAGATATTACCATATAGATAACTTCAAGGTCCTCTATTTATTAAGTAAACAATATTATTCATATCTGTTATGCCCTGCATCCCCGTCCCTACATTTTGTGTGTAAAATGTTGGGTCCCCCTTTTTTTTTCTTTTTTTTCTTTGCTTTTTGCTGCGGCTTTGCCTTGTCTTTCTTTTCCCTTTTTCTTTCTTTCTCCGGGGTTTTCTTCCCCGGTGTGTGTTGTTTTCTTGGTTTGGTTTTTCCCTCCGGAATCCCAGATCCCAGAGGTTGCCTTTTGGTTGGAAGCCAGATTTTGGACTCCGGAATTCTTCGCTATGATGTTCTTAAGTCTTAGGAATATCATCGTAAGGAATCCCCAGGCCCGGAGTCCGGAGGATGCGCCTAACCTAAAATCTCCGGAAGGAGGAGGATTACTTTTTCACCACGGGTATAAATAGACTTACCTGTCATTTTCACATTTACCGCGATTGAAACCTTTGAGCACTTAGAGAAAAATAGAGTGATTTTCAAAGCGATTAGCAGAGCAGTTACAGAGAAATTTGTGATAATCAAAGCTTAACACCTTCTACTGTTCTCAGACGTACGCTAGCGCTCCGTGGTGGTGACCTCGACAGCCTGACGATTTAAGGTTGTTGCAGGGTTCTTGTGGTAATATTTCCTTTCCTTCGCCTTCTGCACTTTCAGGTTGGTGCTTCGGCTTCCCTCTTCTCTGTTTTGCTTTTATTTTTTTTGGTTCTCTTGGTTTGCCTGGTTTTGTTTTCGTTTGCTTTGTTTCTCTGTCGTGTCTTTCTTTTGTCTTCTGGTTTTGCCGCCCATTGGTGGCTCAACTCTGCTAGGAGGTTGTCCACCTTCTGTGTAGAGGTTGTTTGTCTGTTAGGTCTGTAAATAGCTTGTGAATGATGTAGATAATTGTATATATCTATTTCTGCTTTGTCTGGTTTTCCCATGGGAGTCATCCCGTGTGTATATTCTTGTATATATGTGCATATTTGTAGATATCCCTTATGTATCTCCTCCATTCCATGTATATACCCCTCGGCTCTATGTGTATCCTTCCAGGTGGCTCGACTAGCTGGTCGAGTCACCTTTGCTCCTAGTTTTTTTGCCCAAGCTTGCTACGAGGCAGAAAACCACCTATTTGAAACTCGGCTCTCGGCTGGTTTCAAATAGGCGGTTCTCTCTCTCCTCCATCAAGGCTGTCAGAGCCTCATTTATTTCCCATGCACGCAATTACTTCCAGCCAAGTGGCTTTCCTTTTTCGTGCATTCGAACAGTTGGCTCTGCCGTCATCGCCATCACATCCATTTAATTCTAATGCACGTGGCGTCCACGTGGACCTGCCTCCACATTATTCTTTGCTAACGGTCGCTTCTCCGGGCCTCGGGCCTCCTTCCACCATTCATCTTATGTCTTCACCAAGTGTGATAAAATTTCTCAGACCCGGAGATATAGTGAAAATCTTAAGTTGATGTGTTTTTCTTTTCGGATATCTTTGTGCAAAACTAACTTTTCAGGAAAAGCAAACGGCGCGGTGGTAAGAACTCCGAACCCTGGAGTAATTGTTTTATTTTGATAAGAATGTTCTCACGGTCACTTTGTCTCGCAGGTCCAGACTTCATCTTACAAACATGTCTAAGGCATCCGCATCATCTCCTCCCGGGAGTCTGAAATTACCAACTACAACCGAGACCAGGACAGCAGCAAAGTCAAAAATGGAGAAGGCCCTGGAAAAGCTGCCCCTCACCATGAAGTTTGTGTAGGATAATGAGATTGTGGGCTCAAAGATTGATTCCAGGGTGAAACTGATGACCGACGCCAGTGTCGGGACTTGGGCAGAAATGCAAGCCCTGGTAAAGATAATGCACATCCAGTGACAGGCTGGAGACAAAAATGGAAACCAACATCGGAGGTTCCAGAATCCTTCGGGCAGCTTGCTTCCCATGCTCCGTGCAGTCTTCGGAGCTTGTTCTAACCCTGGCTGTCAACTATAACTCTTCTGTCTGGGACGTCATGCTCGCACCTGCAGAACCCATGGGATACCCCACTCCACTAGTGTCCCTCGACCCAGTCACTTTCCAAGCAGGTCTGGGTATCCCACAATTTGACATGGCCTCGGTGGTCACAAGGACCAATGCCTTGAAACAATTCAACCAACTGGAGGATGCTGCTCAGGTGTACATGAACATCAATTGGCTTAAGGTCCCAAAGAGGGACCCAAAAAGAATGAAGATAGATATCCCCCGCTCTGAATTCAAGGAGAGCATCCAGATGGGGATGATAGCATTGGCCCGGGTATTTGGGCAACCCTCCACC
>MU225894.1:662986-677146 GCA_018584345.1 Thuja plicata
AAGAAGGAAGGATTCTTGGCAATGATGTTGTTAGCGTCCCTGCTTCTGAGTTAATGGTATTTCATGTTTTAATGTTCTGCATGTCCTTTACTCTGATATGTTAAAGTAGATTAACGACCTCTTTATTTCCACTACTAATAAAATGCTAACTGACGGTTGTGTATTTCCTCGATATTTAGTGTAGTCTTTTAGAGTATTGTTGATGTTCTGGACATTTCAGCATGACTATAGTTAGATAAATATTTCTAACCTTGCAGGATCTTTTTCATTTTATTTGCTAAGTGTAGAGTACTATGGGAAACCCTTACTGTTCTGAATCTCTAGAGGAATGAGTTGAAGTAACCAGCTATCCCCCTCAAAAATAGTCACCTCTCCCAATCGAGCCCCGCACCGTCGTGACCCGACACCCAGGTGCTTGAAGGCCTGGAGGATTCATTTCCCCCAGAAAACCTTTGCAGGCGGAGTTGGCCAATTTCCCCGGAACCCAGTGACAGCTTATGACTGTTGGCAGACCCGGTCAGCAAAACCCCATCAACAGAAACTGGTGCTAGAAGGAGGGCATGAACTCATTCCCCTCCCAGGATTCTGATTTTACATCTCCCGAGGGTTCCCCGAGTTGTAGTTTTAAGAGACAAGCCTTCAGTGGGATTGGGTCTTTTTCCCCAGCTAAATTTGAAAGAGTCCTTAGATCTTCCCCGAACCCCAGAAGGTTTGTCGAACTCGAGCCTCTTGCTTGAAAGAAGCGGACGTCGAAAGTCCTACCAGCCACTGTTGTCTAGGGATCTACCATACCCTTGAATACTCAAACTCCCCAGACGGTCCTGGGAACCAGTACCCAAACTACCCAAAATATAGTTCCCCCAATGGCTGCGTATTTTGGAAACACTGGGTCCCCTATGGGCACCTTTCCGGGTGCAATCAACGACTTACCCTCCCACCCGGAGAAGATTTGCCCACGATATGAGCACTTAGGCTCACGAACCGCAGAAGAACATTTACAGGCATACAAAGATGCCATGAATCGACACTGGATCCAGCATGAGGATGTTTTGACCTGCATGTTCCCCCTGTCCTTAGGACAAAGCGAGTTGAACTGGTACCTGAACTTACCTGCCAACTCCATCAACACTTGGCAGGATATGGAGGACGCCTTCTTGGCTGCCTTTCGCGTGCATGTGGACCCAGCTTGGTCCCACAGCTAGTTCATCTCCATCAGGAAGGAACCTAATGAACCCCTTGCAGCATTCAACCATAGGTTCCAGCATGCCTTAAAGCGGTGCACGGGCCCTTTTGTCCCATTAGCAGACATTACCATACAGACATATCTTAATGTGATGGACCCTTTTGTTGCCACCCTCTTCTGGAGAACAACCACCCAAGGCGACCGGGACACCTTGGCAAAAGTCTACAACCTGGCCTTAGAGTTGTCTCGTGGTCTTAACAAATCCCCGGGCGGGATTGGACAAAACACACCCTATAACACGATCCCTGGCGGAACTGCTTATGTCGACGGCTACAATCCTAATCTGGAAATAGGTGCCCCCTCGATGGTGATGAATCCCCCACTGCCTTCGATAGACCAACAGGCATGATATGTTTATCCCTCCCAGACCCAGATAGCACCGGGTCTGAAAGTCTTCCCTTGGAATCAACCACAGCAGACACCACAGACTCAGACACAACCGTCCAGAGTGCCCTTCTTCTAGTCATCCGCGGCTGGAGGATTGCCGCCCTCGACTTCGGTTAACCCTGCTGCCTTCCCAGAAAGCTAACAACAGCCACAGCCATCCCATTGTGACGCTAACACTCAGTTGACCACCGAGGTTGAGTCCCTCCGGCAAATGCTGTCCACTTTGACCATGGACATGGGTCAACTGAAGGCTGGGTCCTACGCGCCCCAAAATTCAAATTCCCAGAGGGGAAATATCTTCTCCGGCTAGCGAAACAACAACGTCGGGGGAAGAAACTTCAATAACGGGCCTAGGCCAAACCAACAACAATGGAATAATAACGCTAACACCGGAGGCCCGCCTCTGAACCAAAACACCAACCAAAATGTTGCTGGACCATCCCATTTTACGCCAGTCACAGACTTCCAGCCCATGACCAACTGGTGTAGGCTACATGATACAGGTTCCCACAATGAAGTGAATTGTGCCACTTTGGAGAAATTCATAATGATCTCCCAGCTGGACAGGCAGCAATCGTACGATACCGCTCCCCCGGAGCCCCCTGTCCAAGAGAAGACCCATAGTGCCTTCACCTGTGATACCATCTTCTTCGGAACTTCTGGGGAAGATGAGGAAGAATCCGAACTATAGGGATTCTTTGATGAATCCATCCCGCCCTTCGAGGCCAATGCCTTTACTAACCCACGGGCTCCATACAACACCTGGAGCCAGGCGGGTAAAGGACCAGCTTACACACCTACACCTCCTACCAAAGATACTCCTCCTCCCCAGAGTAATGCAACTGATCGACCCGTCCCTCCAAAAGGTCCTAGCTCTAACCAAGCAAAAGATCTCACAGAGGAAAATCACCAGTTCCCGAGAGGGAGATTTGACATCACGAAGGTGTTAGAGCAGACCACCACCTCCATGACCTTGATGGAGGTTTTGTTAAATTGTCCTAAGTAGAAGAAGTCCCTTCTGAGGCTCTTAGGAAGCCCGGAGCCTGTTAGCCGCCCACCCAAGACTGTCTCATTCAAAGATGCTAACGCGGATGTCTTCCAGGGAAATAATGAGGATCCTCCCTTCCTACTAGGCCTGAACATTTACAGAAAAAATATACACAATTGCCTAGTAGATTCCGGAGCTTCGGGTAACATCATGCCCTTGTCCATTTGTCAGAAGCTTAGACTCCACCCCACCCCGTCTAATGGCGCAGTGATCCAACTAGATAAGATTGCTGTAAAAATGGTGGGAGAACTGAAGAATGTCCGGATACATCTTATCCAGGACCCCAGGATAGCCAGCATCATTGACATCCAAGTGGTGGATATCCCAGAGACTTACGGGATGTTATTGAGTCAGAATTGGTCTAAGTCCTTGAATGGATACTTTTCGACCGACTTCACCCACTTATAGCTTCCATGGGAAGGAGAGTCCAATCAGATCCAGGTTGAAATCGAACCTCAGATGAAACATGCCCTTACCGAAATTGGGAGGGTCAATGAAATCCTTTTCTCTGAGTCTTCTCTAGGGGTGTACTAACCTCTTGAAATCTTAACATTTGATTTCATCCCCGGAGAGGATCCCGTAATATTGCAAAGAGCACAAGACTTGGAAGAAAAGGTGAGAGTTGAAGTTAACTCTCAGGGTCCCATGGCGACCCCTTCCACACTCTTGTCCGGTATGTGGTGCCGAGTGCATTGCCAAAAACATTCAGAGCACGAGTGTGAACCATGTCTATCGATCGCTATCTGGCAACTTGATATCTTCTGGGGTGAACAAACAGTCATTTCCCTGGGACCCAGTGCTTCTGCGGGATGCACCCCTTTGGTGTCGTTCCCCCGAGAATCACAAATCGAAACACCTCCGGAGGTAAATCCTACTATCACGTCGGTAGCCCGGGAGAAAATCCCCAAGTCTCTCAGCAATAATCCAAAGGGAACTCCCCGTCCCCAGCTCCAAATTACAAACAATGACTTATGGACCCTGAAGTTTGACAGGTCCCAATCCAAACAGGGCTGTGGGGCTGGTGTAGAATTAATCAACCCGCGGGGGAAATCATTTCTCGCGTCCTACAGGTTGCAGTTTAACTGTACAAACAATGTCACAAAGTACGAGGCCTTGGTCTTTGGACTCCTATTCGCACTAAGGAAAGGTATCACCCACCTCCGGGCTCTGGGTGATTCGGATTTGGTTTTTAAACAAGTTTGGAGTCAATACACATGTCATGACAAGAGGTTGGCCGCATACCGCAACCAGGCTTGGAGCCTTATCGAAGATTTTGATGCCTTTGACATTGATCTCATTCCCCGGCGACGGAACTATGTCCCGGATGCCCTAGCTGTTTCTGCCAACACACTTGAGCTGATGGCCGGCTCACGACTCTGAAGATTTTCAGTTGAGATGGTCCCCACCCCCTCCATTCCAGACAATGTTACTCACTTTCAGGTTTTTGAGGACGATCAGCATATTCTGGCCTTCATGGCCAATGTTGGTGTTTTTGAGGATCAGATAGTGGAGGAACGAGACCACGATGATACGGGGCAAAGTAATGAAGATGATGGGATCATGGACTTGCCCACCAACACTATCCCTAAGGGGATGGTTGCATTAGAACAAATTTTCGATTCGAACCCTCAGGCCCGTGAAAAGGTATCATCCTCCCCTGAGGGAGGAAAGTTTGAAAAGGTTAACATCGGCCAGCCCGGTGAAGAAAAGATCATCCACATTGGTACCTCCTGCTCCCCTAAAGAAAAGGAGAAGATTCTCGTGGTTCTCCAAGAATACATTGATGTAATTGCCTGGGGATATGAAGATTTAAAGACGTATGACACATCCATCATGACCCACACTATTCCCCTGAAACCTGACGCTAAACACTTTCGGCAGAAGCAAAGACCGGTCAACCCCCTGATAGAACCTCTGATTCGTCAGGAGGTAGAAAAACTATTGTCAGCCTGGATAATCTTTCCAATCTGACATACTACGTGGGTTGCCAACTTGGTCCCAGTCAGGAAGAAGAGCGGTGAGATCCGCCTTTGCGTAGATTTCCAAAATTTGAACAAGGCATCTAAAAAAGATAATCACCCTCTCCCCTCCTTGGATGAGGTGCTGCAGATAGTAAACGGATCCCAGATGATGTCTTTCTTGGATGGATATTCAGGATACAACCAGGTCATGGTCAAATGCGAGGATAGAGAAAAAACAGCATTTACCACCAAGTGGGGAACGTTTGCGTATAGAAGAATGCCCTTCGGGTTGATCAACGCAGGGGCTACTTTTTAGAAGGTCATGGAAATTGCGTTCGAGGGACTTGTGAATCGATGCATAATCATCTACATGGATGATTTAACCGTCTTCTCCCGGGACAGGCGTGATCATGCCGCCCACCTTGCTCAGATCTGTGAGAGATGTCGCTGGTATGGAATATCCCTCAACCCCAAGAAGTGTATATTTGGGGTCACCGAGGGGAAGTTGCTCAGGCATATCGTCTCTAAAAAGGGTATATCCATCGACCCTGATAGAGTCGAAGCATTACTGAACTTGCAGATGCCTGGTAGCAAGAAAGAAATGCGATCCTTCTTCGAAAAAATCAACTTTGTGCGATGATTCATCACAGGATTCGCAAAAATAGTTAAACCACTCAATGAAATGATGAAAAAGGATACCAAAATTGAGTGGAGTCCTAAAGCTAAGTGGGCATTCGCCCAAATTAAATAGACCATAACGGAGGAACCCATCCTGGCTAGTCTGGACTATTCCCTCCCGTTTTACATATACTCGTTTGCTTCGCCGCATTCTGCCGCGGCAGTACTGACCCAAAAGGTTAAAGGGGAGGAAAAACCAATTTATTTCATGAGTTCCCCCTTTAAGAACACCAAAGTCCGGTATTCATCACTGGAAAAATAGGCCTTTGCTCTAGTTCGCGCCGTGAAGAAGTTCCGGCATTATATCCTCTGGAGCAAAGTGCATGCTATCATCCTGGACCAGGCTGTCAAATCTCTGCTGATGCAGAGTGAATTGGGTGAGAGACGGGGGAAATGGATGGCCATCTTCCAGGAATATGACTTAGAGATGCAGCCCATGAAAGTAGTCTGAGGCCAGGGACTAAGTCAAACGATGGCAGAAGAGACTCCCCGCATTGAATGTCATACTTACACAGTGGAGTCCATTACTCAGGATCCGTAGTATACCGATCTGGTGTACTTGCTACTAAACAACAGATGTCCAGAGGGATTACCTCCCCACAAATGCCACGCCCTACGGATGAAAAGCGCCCATTTCATGATTAAAAATTCCATGCTTTACTGCTAGAACTACGAGGGAGTGTACCTCCGGTGCATCGACAGGAATCAAGCTGTAAAAATAATTGATGAATTCCATGGACAGTTTGGAACCAGGCATGGTTCAGCCGACGCCACTGCCCATCAGATCCTTCGGGCCGGATACTATTGGCCCTGTATCTTCAAGGATGTTTACGCTCATGTCAGAAAATGTCATGCTTGCCAAACTGTAGCACATCGTGAGTGTAACCCATCCATGCCTCTGCAACCAGTCTACAAGGCTAGACCCTTTGCCCAGTGGGCATTTGACTTCATCGGGGAGATCAACCCCAACTCGTCTGCCAACCACCGATATATCGTCACTGCGACTGATTACTGTACTCGGTGGTCTGAGGCTATCCCTTGCAAAAACAACACGGTGGACGTAGTTATCAAGTTTTTGAAAGAAAACATCGTCACGAGGTTTGGAATGCCCTTTGCTTTAGTATGTGACAATGGTCTGGTATTTTCTTCCGCATAATTACTCGAATGGACCTACAACCGAAAGATCACACTGAAGTTCTCCAGCAACTATTACCCCTAGGAAAATGGCGTTGCTGAATCAACAAACAAGAATCTACTTGAGGTGATCAAACATTTGTTAGAACAAAATCCCTGGGATTGGCACCAAAAACTAAAATTCACCCTCTGGGTGGATCATATTTGTATTAAAGCCACCCTGGGAACATCCCTATTCCACTTGGTTTATGGTCAGAACCCTGTATTCCCAGTCAACTTACAAATCCCAATTTTACAGTTTATACAGGAATTCAACAACAGGGACAACATTGTGGAGGTTCGGCTCCTGAATCTAGTGCGAATGGAAGAACAACGAGACGCGGCCCTTGAATATTTTGTGCGTCATCAAGCGGTGGTAAAATGGTGGTTTGACAGAAGAGCCCAATATAAGGCTTTTTAGATCTCGGATTTGGTCCTGTTGTGGGATAAGGCCCGAGAGAAGAAAGGAAAGCATACCAAGTTCCAACGGATCTGGCTCAGACCATACTTAATTTCAGAAATCTGCAGGGCAAATGCTTACCACCTTAACACCTTAACTGGGGAACCTGTCACATTGCCTGTTAATGGGAAATTTCTCAAACATTACTTCGAGTAAGGGTAAGATTGTCCAAAAGTTGTATTATATGTAAATATCCCCTTGTAAATAGTCTTGTTGGCTGTCCTCTGGGGCAGTCTCCTTTTTATTTTTGTTGTCTCTATTTTCTCTTTCGGCTTTCTTTTGGTCCCGGCATTTTGTTCCATCCTGTAGGAACTGGAATGCTTCACATCAATTTGGCATCTGGTGCAATGCCTCCGGCATGGTGAACTTTAGAATCTATCTTTATCACGGTGGAATCAACCCGGTCTCCGAGATTGTTTTGCAGGTTATGGCACATTTTTGAGCAAGCTTCATTGGGTGTTGTCTCTGGGAGTCTGGCAATCAGTGAACAATAATAATATAAGGAACAAGTAATCGGACACGTCGAGGGTAGTTCAGCTGTACTGGTTGGTTGATCCACGTCTAAAAATCCAAATAAATTCCTTCCAGGTCCAGAGTTTTATCCTCTCCAAATATCTAAATATAGGTGGATGGGTGAAAGGAGTACCGCCATTTGAATTTTAGCTAAGCTCAGGCTCAATGGTGAAAGAAGTACCGCCTTCCCCACCTGGTAATCAATAAAATAATAAGAGGAAAAGTGGGACAAAACTCTGGCCTCCGGGGGAAAGCAATCAAATTGATGACTGGTTCGATGTAATTAGTAGTGCCTCACTATTCCTCCCAAGAGGTCATCGGCTTGATTTCCTTCCAAAGCACACACGACACCACTGATGAATGACTTCGAACTGACTCCTATGTGGTCAGGTTCTCTCAGATATGCTGCTCTCTACTTGTCAAATGCTTCAGGAGGACGATTTTTTCCAGTTGTGCTAACCAGAGATTCTATGGTTCTCAAATGCGCTAAGGCATTTGTCCCAGATAGTCGCCATTTGTTATGCCCTGCATCCCCATCCCTACATTTTGTGCGCAAAATGTTGGGTCCCCCTTTTTTTTCTTTTTTTTCTTTGGTTTTTGCTGCGGCTTTGCCTTGTCTTTCTTTTCCCTTTTGCTTTCTTTCTCTGGGGTTTTCTTCCCCGGTGTGTGTTGTTTTCTTGGTTTAGTTTTTCCCTACGGAATCCCAGATCCCGGAGGATGCCTTTTGGTTGGAAGCCAGATTCCAGACTCTGAGATTCTTCTCTATGATGTTCTTAAGTCTTAGGAATATCATCGTAAGGAATCCCCGGGCCCAGAGTCTGGAGGATGCGCCTGACCTAAAATCTCCGAAAGGAGGAGGATTACTTTTTCACAACGGGTATAAATAGACTTACCTATCATTTTCACATTTACTGCGATTGAAACCTTCGAGCACTTAGAGCGAAATAGAGCGATTTTCAAAGCGATTAGCAGAGAAGTTACAGAGAAATTTGTGATAATCAAAGCTTAACACCTTCTACTATTCTCAGACGTACGCTAGCGCTCCGTGGTGGTGACCTCGACAGCCTGACGATTCGAGGTTGTTGCAGGGTTCTCATGGTAATCTTTCCTTTCCTCCGCCTTCTGCGCTTTCAGGTTGGTGCTTCGGCTTCCCTATTCTCTGTTTTGCTTTCATTTTTTTTGGTTCTCTTGGTTTGCCTGGTTTTGTTTTCGTTTGCTTTGTTTCTCTGTCATGTCTTTCTTTTGTCTTCTGGTTTTGCTGCCCGTTGGTGGGTCGGCTCTGCTAGGAGGTTGTCCACCTTCTGTGCAGAGGTTGTTTGTTTGTTAGGTCTGTAAATAGCTTGTGAATGATGTAGATAAATGTATATATCTATTTCTGTTTTGTCTGGTTTTCCCGCGGGAGTCATCCCGTGTGTATATTCTTGTATATATGTGCATATTTGTAGATATCCCTTGTGTATCTCCTCCATTTCATGTATATACCCCTTGAATCTATGTGTATCCTTCCAGGTGGCTCGACGAGCTGGTCAAGTCACCTTTGCTCCTAATTTTTTTGCCTCCAAGCTTGCTTTGAGGTAGAAAACCACCTGTTTGAAACTCAGCTCTCGGCCGGTTTCAAACAGGCGGTTCTCTCTCTCCTCCATCAAGGCTGTCAGAGCCTCATTTATTTCCCATACACGCAATTACTTCCAGCCAAGTGTCTTTCCTTTTTCACGCGTTCGAACAGTTGGCTCCGCCGTCATCGCCATCACATCCATTTAATGCTAATGCACATGGCATCCACATGGACCTGCCTCCACATTCTTCTTTGCTAATAGTCACTTCTCCGAGCCTTGGGCCTCCTTCCACCATTCATCTTATGTCTTCACCAAGTGTGATAAAATTTTCCAGACCCAGAGATATAGTGAAAATCTTAAGTTGATGTGTTTTGCTTTTCGGATATCTTTGTGTAAAACTAACTTTTCAGGAAAAGAAAACGGCGCGGTGGTAAGAACTCCAGATCCCAGAGTAACTATTTTATTTTGATAAGAATGTTCTCATGGTCACTTTGTCTCGCGGGTCCGGACTTCATCTTACAAACATGTCTGAGGCATCCGCATCATCTCCTCCCGGGAGTCCGGAATTACCAACTACAACCGAGACCAAGGCAGAAGCAAAGTCAAAAATGGAGAAGGCCCTGGAAAAGCTACCCCTCACCATGAAGTTTGTGTAGGATAATGAGATTATGGGCTCAAAGATTGAGTCCGAGGTGAAACTGATGACCAACACCAGTGTCGGGACTTGGGCAGAAATGCAAGCCCTGGTAAAGATAATGCACATCCAGCGACAGGCTGGAGACAAAATGGCAACCAACATCGGAGGTTCTGGAATCCTTCGGGAAGCTTTCTTCCCATGCTCCGTGCAGTCTCCAGAGCTTGTTCTAACCCTGGCTGCTAACTATAACTCTTCTGTCCGGGCCGTCATGCTCGCACCTGTAGAACCCATGGGATACCCCACTCCACTAGTGTCCCTCGACCCAGTCACTTTCCAAGCAGGCCTGGGTATCCCACAATTTGACAGGGCCTCGTTGGTCACAAGGACCGATGCCTTGAAACAATTCAACCAACTGGAGGATGCTACTCGGGTGTCCATGAACACCAATTGGCTTAAGGTCCCAAAGAGGGACCCAAAAAGAATGAAGATAGATATCCCCCGCTCCGAATTCAAGGAGAGCATCCAGATGGGGATGATAGCATTGGCCCGGGTATTTGGGTAACCCTCTGCCCAAGAATTTGCAAAATAGATGTACTACTTCCTACTGGGGATCTCCACTAAAGGAGAATTCTTCGACTGGGTGACAATTATCTCCAATCATGTCGACTCCCAGTTTCTGCAGTTGAACAAGAAGAAGAAGTTCTATATGACTTCTTATATTTTCTGGGCTTTGGCCCAACAGAGGCCCCACTCCAATGGCCTGCTTACAGATGGTGTTCTCGGGCTTGGCCCGGGACAAAAAGCACCATGGGACCATTTCCCACAGATTCAATGGGAGGCCAGCTTCCCCAGTTACTGCCACGTAAATGATTCTTTCATTTACTACCATCTACTCACGCCCACCCGGGATGCCAGATACCGCCTATCCACTGAGGCAATGAAGTTGGTTAGTAGTTATGGGCACTACTATATCCAATTCCAGCAGCATACATACATTAGGGTCGCCAGCTTCTTTGAGAAATCCTACTTGTTGCCCAAACATTGTGGGGACAAGATCGTGCTGCTGGAGTATTGCAGACAAATGTTGGAGCTGCATACCTTCTTGGCCCACAAGAAGGTCCCAAACGTCTCGTTCCCAATCTCCTGTGGGAACTACACCTGTAGTCTGGTCGCCGCAAGGGAGGAAAACAATGAATTGAAATGTTACAACTTGCAGGAATTTTATCTGGCGCGGAGGAATTTTGATCCGCATGGCCGAATTGCAACGGCACTGCCCCGGGCTTCGGAGCCCCACCAAATACACATGGAGGACTTTTGGGCAGATTTCCAGGATGATGTAGATGTCCGAAGCAGGCACTACGACCGGATGATAGCCGAAATGATGCAGGAACTAAAGCTCCGGAGGTTCCCGGCGGGTTTCTCAGACACCACCCCCACCACAGACCCCCAGTACAAAGAAAAGGGGATTGACAAAATGCGACTGTCGGCAATAAATTGGGCCACCCAGGAGGAGCCCATAATTGAAGACTTCACCTGGGAAGTAGTGGAGCGAAGCCAGGCCTAATTCAAGAAAGTCTGCCCCAAAAGTACTCACCGGGCAGCCCAGCCAGCACAGGGGCCAACTCCTCTGCCAATACCAAGATTGACCCTGGGGGCCGGGACTTCTTCACAAGGTGCAAACAAAGGAAAAGGAATAGCTACAACCCCCTCGATGTAAGAAGTCCTAATACAAGAGAAAATTAAGCAGTCTGTGGCAGCCTCCCAGCAAATGAGGGAGTAGTTAATTACGAGGCTTGCCACTCCCCCACTAATGGCCAGACCAATTCATCCTCCTTCCTCCCCGTCACTGGCAGCCTTGATGATTAAGGCGACGGGGGTGGATCCCATGGGGGCAGTAGCAATTACCGATGCGGGGCCGCCTCTAATCACCCAGAGGAAGAGAAAGTATATTGCACAGCCGAAGGCAGAACCAACGCCAAGGGCTTCCCTCCGAAAAGAAGTGGAAATCCTTTCTTCAAGTTCCCTGGAACCAGAGAAAGAAGAAGAACAGGAAGACATCCCAGCCAATCCCCCTCTGGAAGAGGAGTTTAACTTATTTGTAGCCGATGAATTCAAAAATCTGCGAGGGGGCGACATACAAGCGAAGATGGAAGTCTCAGAAAAAGAGCAAGAGGCTGTGGATCCAGAAGACCTGGAACAAAAGGCTGCAGAACAAGAAGAACAGCAGATGGAAGAAAAGAGGCCAGAACTGGAGGTTATCTCTGGGGCCCCAGAAACACAAGGTCTGGGAGTGGACCAACAACCACCAAGTGAACAAAAGGCATCCATTGGGGAACCCAGACCCAGAACTTCGGGATCAACCGTAACCCTAGCCGCCTCATTCCCAAGGCCACTCCCGAGGGAAACCTTTGGGCAGGTAATCACAACGGCCCAAACTCTGAATCTTTGCCTGATACCTCCCCTATTTCCAACAGATGAAGAAGAAGAGGAAGAGCATCATGAAGAAGAGATCCCCAAGGAAGCCGACCAGAATCTAGACACATCAATTGACATCTGGGACCAGGCTGAGGAGATAGAAATTGAAGATGTTGCTACAGAAGAGGTTCCGGCAGGGAGAGGAGCAGAGGAGATGTATGTTGAAAAGGAGCAGCCGCCACCGGACACCGGGAGAGAATCTGAAGAACAAACTTTGGCAGGAAGGCCACCTCTCCCACCTCCATGGCTGGCAGAAAGTAGGAAAAGAAGAGCCCAATCCGCTCCGACAGTCCCTCTCTCCCTGGCCAAAATGATGGCCTTAGCCCAAGCCCAGCCAAAAATAAAGAAGGCCCAGAGAGTTCATACCCTTCAGACTAGGCCGGGAAGAGAAACAGTTGCAGTAGTGGCAACGCGTTCCCCAGACGCCGATGAAGCGACCACGGATCCCGCAGATTACAATATCACAGAGGTATCTTTAGGAAAAAGAGGAAAGCAGGGCGAAGTAGACCTGCTAAAGGAGGCAGCAAGGGTGGTAGAGGCCCGATATGAAAAAGAGGCCCAGAGGCTCAAGGTAAAAAAAGAGAAGAACGCAAACGTTATGGGGTTGCTTAAAGAGCTGGCCCGACCCCTCAATGCTGCTCCTCTGGAGACTTCCACAGTAGAAGAATTACCGCAAAGCAACATAGACTCCCTATGAGTAATGAAAAAGAAGTCCCAAGCAGCAGACGAATGGGTCACTCTACAGATAGGAAACACCCAGTGTTTCCTAGCGTCCACTCTCCCTAATTTATATACAGCCCGGCAGGTTATTCACCAGGCAGAAGCACTGATCGATCAATGGGAGAGTGACGCCGAGAATTACCAGGCATGGAAGGTAGAGCTCAAAGAGCTCCTCACCCTAGGGGAAGACATGGTTTTTGAATCTGAAATTCTGGGTGAGGAATCATTTGATTTTGTAAGGGCTCAGCACTCCAGACTGGACCTCACATTGGAGGTAACCAAGCAACTGGTAGAGTCCTTGCAGGAAAAGGTAAATACCGTGAATTATTCTTCCAATTTGTACAAGTCATTTATAATAAAAGCTTCCGGGGTTGATCCCCTTATTACAGACACTTATACCCCCGAGGAGTCAATTTTGGGGAGTTTTGATGAAATGATGGCATCTCGGTATCAATCCCCAGAGGGGATAGATGGGGCCCAAATGACAAAACTTACCGAAATAGTGCTTAAAGGCCATCATGCCGCAAGGATGGCAGATGAGTTTAGAAATAATGTTCCAGACCTGGGGGAACTAGTTGATGTGGCCAGACACAGAAGGGCCAGCCTGAAGAAAATAGATGAAGATGGCATTTTCCGCCTCCTTCAGGCCTTCAATGATAATAAACAGCCTTAAGCGATTCTCCGAGAACTGGGGAAACTTGAGTATTAAGTATTATTTTGGGGGCGTAAGTTCTCGAATCCCGGAGTCCCGGATCCAAAAATTTTGTATTCTTTAAAGTGATCCGTGTCCCGGTCCCCGAGGCCGACTGGTCACTTTTAGAAGTGGTTAATAAGACTTTCATAAGGTAGTTGGACATATTAAGAGGCATTGGCTCTGCAGTTGATTTCTGACAGGGTGATCTTCTCAAGGCGCCGTTCAAAGGTACACCTGGCATGTTGGAGACAGGGCGCCGCATTTCCCATTTATGAGGCATGTAGCCTCGGTCCTTGAAAGACCTACTTTCTTCATCTCCTCTCCGGCTCTCTTCTCAAGGCCGATTCTTTCGATGTATATTCTTGACTTTTTCTTCTGACATGACAGACCTACTCCGTCTCCAAGTCTTTTGTAAGGTGGCGCAGGTAGTACCGGCCCCCGGATATTGTATTTTAATAGAATGTGTAAAATAGGGTTAGGGTTAGCAAAGAGTTGTATAAATAGGCAAATCGACCCATTTCCAAGGGTCGGCAAAATTGATGATTTTGTTGTCCATAAGAAATAGCAAAGTGATTTCTGGTTTTAGTTGCAGAGCTCAATGCTCCATTGTTCTGT
>MU225894.1:677196-720489 GCA_018584345.1 Thuja plicata
AGCCACTATTGTATCACGCACCAGTGCTTGCTGGACTAAATTTTAATGAAGAAGGAAGGATTCTTGGCAATGATGTTGTTAGCGTCCCTGCTTCTGAGTTAATGGTATTTCATGTTTTAATGTTCTGGATATCCTTTACTCTGATATGTTAAAGTAGATTAACGACCTCTTTATTTTCGCTACTGATAAAATGCTAACTAACAGTTGTGTATTTCTTTGGTATTTAGTGTAGTCTTTCAGAGTATTGTTGATGTTCCGGACATTTCAGCATGACTAGAGTTAGATAAATGTTTCTAAACTTGCAGGATATTTTTCGTTTTATTCGCTAAGTGTAGAGTACTCCGGGAAACCCTTACTGTTCTGAATCTCTGGAGGAATGAGTTGAAGTAACCAGCTATCCCCCTCGAAAATAGTCACCTCTCCCAACCGAGCCCTGCACCATCATGACCCAACACCCAGGTGCTTGAAGGCCCGGAGGATTCATTTCCCCCGAACAACCTTTGCAGGCAGAGTTGGCCGATTTCCCCGGAACCCGGTGACAACTTATGACTGTTGGCGGACCCGGTCAGCAAAACCCCGTCAACAATATCATCATCCCAAATTCATACTAAAAAATCTGCATGCAATCTCATACTCCTTGCATGCTTCATGATTGTTCTATTCATCCTTTTAGATACACATTTTTTTGTGGTATTCTTGGAGCTATCTTTTGTCTATGAATCTCATGGTATTAATAGTAACTATAAAAAAAAATTTACAATATTCACCTTCATTATTTGATCCAACGTGCATCAAGTTATTTCATGCTTCATTCTCAACCAAATCTTTCTATTTCTTAAAAGTATCAAATACATCATATTTTCTGGGAATGAAATAAACCTAACTTTTTCCTAGTTGCATCATCAATAAAAATAAAATAATAATAAGAGATGCCAAGAGATGGTACCTAAGCTAGTCCCCATACATCTAAATACACAAGCTCTAACTTTTCATTCTATTTTTCCTTCCTAGTTATAAGAAATTTGACTCTCTTTTGTTTTCTAAAATCATAATTTTCATAGAAATCCAAATTAACTTGCTTCAAACTTGGGAATAAATTACTTGAATGAAGAATCTCCAGCCCCTTCTCACTCATTTTCTCAATCCTATTATGTCATAGTGATGTAAAAAATGTTTTTGTGGAAGATAAGGAGATTTTAAGAAATAGAATTACCAATACACAAATAATCAATGAGCCTTTAGTGACTTTTCATGATTGTCTATAAATTTAACTGTGCAACTTTCACTTCCTAGTATTCATTCTGAAATTGGATTTATTCTCAAATAAGGAGCACATGCCACCTTTTTCAACAACCATTTAACTCATTTAGTAATTTTATCTGTATCTTTCCCTTTTGGGCCTTTCCAACAATTTTGTACATTTCATCATTGCCCAAAATAAACATTTCCAGAATCACCTTGAGCATATTCTAGAAACTACTTCCTATAAGGTGTTGCATGAAATGAAGCCCTTGAATCTAACAATCAAGAATAAATAAATTATCCAAAGAAATAATTAACATGTTTTCCAACATATCACCTCCTACATTTTCTTCCTTGTTATTTTCTTGTTATCCATTCTCTTGTTTTTTTTCTTTCAACATCAAAAATATTTCTTCAAGTGTCATTTCCTCCTATAATTCCAGCACTCCAACCTTGCTCTAGATTTGGATCTACACTTCTAATATTTTTCATAGTTTTATAGGCTCCTTCCTCTTTCCATTTGTATTGGACCCTTGTTCTAAGTAGTCAAAGCATTATTTAGTGTCTCATCTATGCTTTTTCATTGCAATTCCTCACTAAAGATAGCACCAACAACATCATCAAAGTTTAAAGTGTTCGAACTAGAGACAAAATTACTTTCAGCCTTGACCAAGCTATTTCATTTTTCTAACAATGATAAAAAAAAATCAAGAGATCTCTAACCTCATCATTCAAGGTTACTTTTATAGAACTTAGTTGACTAGTAATTATGTTAAACTTATTTAAATAATCAACTATAGATCCACCTTATAACATCTTAATATTAAATATTTATGTTTCATAAGAAATACCTTGTTGGAAAGTGTGATTTTTTATACAATTTGTCCATTCATTATACTAATTCCACTATCATTTTTTTTTTAATATTTTGAAAGTCATCAACATTGTCAAGCATAGTTGCATTATTTCTAGTACTTTTCTATCAAGAATCTCTCATTTTTGTATTTGTCATATTCATCAATTTCTTTGTTTTTCCACCCAACAATAAGAAATGTCCTAAAATTGATAGTATTATATTTTCATATACTATAGCTAATATTTTTGTCCATTCAATTTTTCAATTGGGTAATCCTGCAATAGTGGGATTACAAACTTGGGGTCATCCTTACTTTTTCTAAAGTCAAATATTTTTTAGAAAATATACTAATTTAATCCTTCAGAGATTTCATTTGAAGGAATTAATTGAAGAGGGTTGGATCAAACCCCCTTCAATAAACTCTCTAGTCTTCATTCATACCTACAATGGATTCTCCTCTACAAGTATGAAAATTTTGATAAAAACCACTTTTACTTTACCTTTTGGAGGATCAAATAAATTTATTTAGATGGTGTATTTTGTAAGTATGTAGTCCTTATTTTAATCTTTCCAAAATTTATAATTTTAAATATATTTATTTTTTATTTATTGTGAATGTAGGTGTAAGGTAGAAAAATAGAGTTTGCTAGCTTGTATTGACAAACTAGAAAGCTAAATCTATTTCACATTTATGTTGAAATGAGAATGATCTAATTGGAACAAGATCTTCAGGCACAAGGTGAATGTAGTGGTCCTATGCGGTAGATGGAAGATGAGTATGCAATTGTGGAAAGTGAATGTAACAACTAGGGTGAAATATAGTGAAAAACTTACTTTCGGTGTGCAAAGACAAATAGAAAACTAACAGACAAATTTTGTCAGGAGATTTGGGATGTACAAACAAAGATTGGTTTGTGATCCAAATTTTAGGAAAAATTAGGGGAATTAGAGTACCCAAGTTGTCTTGTTCCTTTCACTTTCTAATGAAATTACTTGTACATTGTAGATCTCTAAATACTCCATTTGTCACTTTTTCAATGTATCATGTTGATGGGACATTGTGACCGGATCCGCCAACAGAGGTAAGTTGTCACCGGGTACAGGGGTACCGACCAACTTTGCCTGTAAAGGTTGTCTGGGGAAATGAGATTCCTTGGGCCTCCAAGCACGTGAGAGTTGGGTCTCAACAGTGTGGGGCTCGGTTGGGAGATGTGACTGCTTTGTTTCAGGGGGATAGCTAGTTATCTTCAACTCATCTTCTCCAAGGATTCAAGTGAGTGGGGTTTCCTACAAGCGCGCGCGTTCACTTTACAAATAAACTTCAAAAGATACTACAGAGTTAGAAGGATTTCATCTACCTATAGTTATACTAAACATTCAAAACATCAACAATGCTCTAACACGCTACACTAAATACCAAAGAAATATACAACCATCAGTTCATATTTTATCAGTAGCAAAGGAAAGGAGGTCGTTAATCTACTTTAAGTATCAGAGAAAAGGACATGAAGAACACAAAGCATAAAATACCGTTAACCCAGAAGATAGAATGCTAACAACATCATCGAGAGAACTCTTCCTTCCTCATTAACATCTTTTCCAGCAAGCACTAGTGTGTGGTACAATGGTGGCTCCAAGGGAGCATTTAACTACTGAAAGCTTAGAAACTATGGAGCATTGAGCTCTACAACTAAGACCTGAGAAAACTAGATTGCTATTAGCTATGGACTGCAAAATCATCAATTTCATTGACCATTGGAATGAGGTTGGACTTATTATTTATACACATCATTTGACCTAAAACTGACCTAACTTACTTTACACCTTTACAATATAATACTATTTTTTGGTGGCCGGTACTACCTGCACCACGCTACAAAAGACCTCAAGATGGAGAAGATCTGACATGTCAGAAGAATAAGACAAGAGAAGTGAAGTGGAAGAATCAGCCTTGAGAAGAGATCCAGTAGGAGAAGGAAGAAATCTAATCCCCTGGGGATCGAGGCTACATGCCTCATAAATGGGAAAGTGGTGCCCTGTCTCTGATGCGCTAGGTGTAACATTGAAGTGGTGCCTTGGGAAGACCATCTGTCAAAAAACCTCTTGTTGATCTGACATGCCTTGTTGTGGTTACCTACCTTCTAACAACCTTCATTAACTACCTTGAAAGTGACCGATCGGCCTTGGGAACTAGGACACGGGTCACTTAAAGAATAGAAAAATGTGGGATCCAGAATTTTGGGATCCAAGAACTTGCATTCTGAAAGAATGAATGAATACAACCGCTATGGGGTTGGTGGGATTCTCCAAAATCTGGAGAATTTTATTGTTCCTTATGATTTTTCCCAAGCTTCCAATAGTTGGCCTATGATTTCTTCATCTACATCTTTGATGTTGTCCCACCTACTTCGGACAACCTCCAATGCTTTCTGAATATCCTCGGCCTCGCTCTGGAGTTCATCTACCATTTTGATGGCATCATGTGATTGAATCATGGCCTTGGACAATCTAGATAGCCTGCCCTCATCAAAATCTCCAACAGGAAGATACAGGGACTCCATCCTCTCATCGAACTTGCTGAGGACATAGTCCTCCAGGGTACACATCCCGGTGGTGAAGGGATCGACTTGCGATACCCCAACCATGAATGATTTAAACAAACCCAAGGGGTATTGGGTAGCTATCACTTTCTCTTTCAAGGCATTAACCAGTTCCTTGCATACCTCACCCCTGAGGACAAGTCTAGAGTACTGGGCCTAGAGAGAATGATACGATTTGTCTCCCAAAATTCTAGACTCTATGGAAACTTCTTCACCGATGTAGCGGATCTCTTCTAGCCCGGCCTTCCATTTTTCATACTTGGCTAGATCTTGCTCCCATATAATAGCGGAGCCCTTTGTCTGGTTGAGAAGAACATCAACCTGATAAAGGTCCAGGAGGGATGTCGCTAGAAATTGTCTCATTGCGGTCACCTACTCAGCTGCCCAACTATCCACAGCTTGTGCTTTCTTCTTCATGATGCGTAGAGAATCCACGTCACCCTGTGCAAGTGGCAATCTAGAAGAAGGGATTTTGGAGTGGACCTCAGCCAATAGCTGCATGAGTTCTGCTAGAAGCACGGGGAGATTGGCATTTGTATCTCTTTCCTCCTTCAACTTCTGGCCCTGCTTTATGTACTTGGCCTCTTTTGCCTTGGTGGCTTCCTTCAATAGATCCAACTCACCCTATTTATCTCTCCTCCCCAATTCTACTTTTGCTATCTTGTAATCTTTGGTCCTTATGGTCACCGTGTCTTCATCTGATGGGGGTGTTGTGATAATCACAATGGCACTACCTGCTGAGTTAGTCCGGAGAGTGTGGACTACCCGTGCCTTCTTGGGCTTCTTAGCCTTTATATTCTTGGCCATCATTTCTACCAATGAGAGTGTAGCACCTGAGGTTGTTTCCTGGGTCTTCCTTTTCCTTGACTCGACCAACCATTGGGGTGGCTGTGGTGGCCTTGTTGTCAATACCTGTTCATTAGGATTCCTTTCAGAATATGGTGGTGCATTCCCAGAATGCACGTTATCTTAAGGCTCCTTTTCTCACTCTTGTTCTGCTTCCTTTTCCTGTTTGTGTTCCTCTTCGCATTCTCTGGAACCTTTGATGTTTTTCGCCATGCTGGCATCTTCTATAGTATCATCCCAAATCTTTTCCCCGGTCTCAATCTCATCTGTGTTTTTAGGGACTTTGTCCTTCCTGGTGTCAGCTACTTCTTCATTTTCCTTATATGGGACTTCTTGATCCATTTGTTGTTTCTGCTCCTAGGCCACATTGCCTCTTCTATTAAGACATTTTCCTCCATCTAGACATCTTCTGGAGGTGGGTGAGGTCTCTAGCCAAAGTTTAACAAGGTGGTCGTCGTTACTGTCTCACCGAAAGTGCTTTGGGGAAATTGGTCACCCGAAGTTACCAAAGGTGTTTGGAGCATGACGATCGAGGGTACGGTTGATCCCGCAGATCTGGGTTCCCTGATCGTTGGTTGGTCATCTGTGTGTTGCCTTGGTGTGTTCTCAGTCTCCTAAACTAGTATTCTCTCCTGCTCAGGTTTTGTTTTCATTTCTTCCCAAATTTCTTGCTCTGATGTATCTTTCTCTTCAGGGATTTCTTTTTCCATAGGGGCCTCTTCTTTATCCTAAGCTGCGATCTCCTCTACCGCATGACCAATACCCTGCTAAATCTCTAGGAGCTCCTTCGCCAAGAAGGTGTCATCAAAATCGTCATGCAGGGGCGAGGAGTCTGAAATATCTTCTAGTTCAGGAGAGTCCAAACTTATATCCACTGGGGGAATCTCTGGCATGCCAGGGGCAGTGGCTGCGCTTAGTGTGGGGTTCACCGTTGTTTTCTTCTTTCTTATAAGTGAAGCCCCAGTATCTAGAAATCTAGTAGACTCCACCTCTGTTAAATTTTGTCTGCTCATCATCACAGCCAACGATGGGGATCCCACTGGGTGTGCAGATGCCACTAGAGCTATAATAAGCCCAGAGGACACCTACATACTTAGTTGCTGACTGGTCAGCTTTGCCAACTCCATTTGTTGATGTAGTTGAGCCATCAAAAGGGTAGGGACCTAGGGAGGTTCCTTGGGAACTAGGGTACCCTCTTTCTCTTTCCCTCTACTTGTGCTTGTTTTATCGGTCGCGGCAGATGAAGAAGGTCCAGCACCGGCTAAAGAGGGAATGGTCTTCTTGACTGTTGATTTATTTTGGGCACTTTTGGGACACACCTGGGAAAAGAACCAATGACTTGCCTCTATGATGGGGTGACATACCCCTTTAATCAGGAGATCCTCTGGGGTGGCCCAATCCATCAGAGGGAGATGTAGTTTGTCCAGTCCCTGTAATTTATATGCTAGATCTTCCAGCGGCCCATCATCTTTGAAACCCTTCAGGAAGGTCTGAAGGTCGAGCATTTTTATGAGCCCTTTGCTCATCCTTGTACTCTTTCAGGGTCAGAGATCAAAACTATCCTAGCAGTTTGCCTAGAAGTTTTCAATATCCCCTTCATGCAATGGGGATACCCGAGGTAGTGCTGTGGCAATCTTTCCACGAGGATCATAATTTGTTCCAGCGTGGTGGAATTCCACCAGCCCAAGGCTCATTAATTCATTGTCTGCCTCCCAGGCTATGGTGAGGCTGCATGTATAATTCTCACAAGAGAAAGGGAATGGGATGTTGATGACCTTCTTCAATGTGAAGAAGACGTGTAGTTCCATCATCTATCAGCAGAACTCTAAGAAAATTATTTTTTCTCCGCAATACCGGGGAAGAAGATAGAGCTTCCCATTGAAGCCTGTCACCCGAATGTAGAGGTGATGCTAGAACTGAATAAAATAATGGCCATAGGAGCTGACCAAGGTCATTATATCCTATGAGAGGTAGTACCTATAATCTCGAGTAAATGTTAGAATGTTATTGTAAATGAAAGCATCGTTTACTCGGCAGAAGTTTGAGAAACTATGTTCCCATTACACTTGGCAATAGTGATCCCAAGTTCCCATTGCACATGGTTGGCTATGATAGCCACCCAGTTGAAGGTCCTATTGTGTGTGATGATGCAGTATAGAAAATAATACATCCATGCCGACAATTCTCAGGCATGGGGCAATCCAAAAACCCTGCATAAAAATATGATGCCCGCTTGAATGGGCTCTTTGAAATCCTTGCGGGGAATTTCCAACTTCATTCTCTTATGGTCCCTCTTCGGGGACTTCAACCAATGAGTGTTAAGTTACTATCGAGAAATGGCCTCGACTTCCTAGAATTCCTTTAGTGAGTCAACCTGGGTGATGACAGCGGACCCCTTGAATTGTGCAATTCCCAATTCGGACGCGAAGGTTTCAACATCCAAGGTAACAATCGTAGCTGGGTAGTGTAGCGACCAATGATTGGTGAGAAGAATGATGCGAGTAGGTGCATTGTAGAGTACTCCAAATTGCATTATTAACTCCAGTGATTGCACCATACAGGGGAATTTTGTGGCCTTTATGATACCGGAGGTGGCCAAATGAGTGGCCAAACTATCTCTGGTGTTCTTCAAATTGTAAATGGTTTAGATTAGGCCTTGCAATTCGTCATAAGGCCCGGGATCTATGTTCATGATTTCCCAGACCTTGGAGTCCACCTTGGACCTCACAAGACTCCCCCCCTTTGGATACTTGGAGGTTAGGGGCAGCTTCACTAGCATTCTTTCCATCTTTGTCTTTGTAGCTGCACGGGTGGAAGTGGTGGGTAACTCCGGGCTATCAGGAGGTGTGAGTACTTCAAACATTCTTTTTAGTTATACGCAACCTACAAGACTAGAGAACAGTCTAACATATATATATATATATATATATAAGTTACAACTCTAGGAAGTTCTTCACCAACCTGCACCTGTCAAACAAGAGTTAGTACATTCATCAAAAGTTCTGGGGTATCTAGAATGAACGTGACTTAGCATTCTGGGGTGTTTTAACAAGGTGGCAGGAAGAAGTGGAAGACAAGATCTTGCTGGAGGTCCAGAGTGCGGACAAACTAGCCATTGCCAATGTGATTGGCAATAAGTCATACTTTGGTCGACGTGTGTTAGCATGTGGTGGGGTGACAAGCATTGTTACGACATTTATGGTGACAAGTGGGCTGACACAAGGGAAGAAAATGCCAGATGGGACATGGTTTGAATCCCCACTCATAGGAAATTAATCTCGCCATTATGGTGATGAGATGGAGGAGAGAGAAAGTTGACATGGCTCCAACCAGTGAGGTGCCGAGTTCAAACCATGGTGACTCCATCTTGATGAGCTAGGCCTCATGAAGCAAAAAAGCATGACAAAGCATGAGGGACTCATGAGCTTGAAAGGATACATAGAATATATACACAAAGTATATAGGAGGGTTGAGGGCCAAAGCATATATACATGTGATATACATAAATATACATCATTTACAGATTTTTACATAGATACAAACAATATTAACGCATGCACAGAAGCTATCCTAAGAAAATATACAAAATGTATACTAATGTATAGTTGCGCAGAGGGTGAATAACCCTTGGGCAGAGCCAACCCACCAATGGGTGGCAAACCAGAAGCTAAAAATGCAAAAAATAGAACCACAAGCTAGAAAAAAATAGAACCAAAAACCAAAACCAAAACCAAAAAGAATGAAGGAAGGAACTAGAGGACCTACCTGGAATTCCAAAGAACTGCAAGGAAAGAAGGCACTAGGACTTCTCTTCAACAGCTTCAACCTTCAGTGATCATGAACAGTCATCAAAAATCAACTCATAATTATCCACTAAGCTCAGAGTAATTCGCACTTAAGCTCACTTCAAATCACCAAGGAATCACTCTGAAAGCTCTAAGTGTTTTAATCGCGGTAACAGTGAAAGTGACATGTAATTTCTATTTATACCCAAGGTAAAAAAAGTAAGCTACCTTGTTTCCCGTGGTCTCTAGAACAAGCAAACCACCAAAGTCCAGGCCCAGGGATTCCATGCAACCATAACTCTTTGCGAGGAAGGGACATCATGGTGGGGAATCCAAGAGTCTAGAGTCGGGCTCTGGAAAAGAAACAACCAGCTCCAGGACCGTGTCCTAGAGACACGAAAGACAAAAGCAAAAGAAAAAAAACCTCACGGGAGGGAAAATCCAGAGAAGAAAATAACAAAAATAAAAAGACAGAAAATAAGGCAAGAGCCAAAAGTGAAAAAGGGGACCCAACATTTTGCACACAAAATGTAGGGATAGGTATGTAGGGCATAAAAAATGGTGACTATCTAGGATGAATGCCTTAGTGCATTTGAGAACTACAAAATCTCTAGTTAGCAAAACCAGAACCAATCATTACTCGGAGCGTCCTTCTTGTAAGGTGCAGAGCGTCTGAGAAAATCCAGCCATACATGATTCAATCCATGGTCTTTCATCAGTTGTGAAGTGTGTGCTTTGGAAGGAAATCAATTCGATGACCTCTGGGAGAAGCAGAGAAGAGGCACTAAATATATCAGTCCAAAGTCATCAAATTTTCTTGTTTCTCCCAGATACCAGAGTTTTCATCCCATCTTTTCTTTTCTTTTGTTTTATTCTTTTCTGGATGAGAGGATGGTACTTCTTTCACATTGAAGCTCAAGCTTAGCTTAATTCAATGGCGGTACTTCTTTCACCCTTTTGTCCACCTCAATTTGCTAAATGGGGAAAAAAAACTCCAGAACCAAAAAGAATTTTTAAAAGTTCAGACTTGGGCCAACAAACCAGTGCGACCGATCTACCCTCGGTGTGTCTAATTACTTGTTCCTTTTAATTTTGATTTAACTAATTACCAGACTTTTAGGGATAAATCCGATGAAGATTACTCATAGCCTACTACTAAACTCACACAATAACTTCGGAGATCGGACCAATTCCACCATGCTAACAATAGATTCTAAATTCAATATAATATGAAAGGTACCATCCTAGAGACTAGATGTTATGCAAAGCATACCAGCCTACAAAAGGGGAGAAAAATACCGGGACCCCAGAAAGAAAACAAAGAAAAACAAAGAAAAAAACAAAAAGGAAAGAAAAACAAGGGCAATCCTAGAGGACAGCCAATAACTATTTACAAGGCACCCCAAATAGGATACCGGGGAAAGGAATATTTACAAGAAAGGAGATTTACATATAGTACAACTCCAAACAAATTTTCCTCATTCAAAATAATGTTTGAGAATTTTTCCATTGATAGGAAATGGGGCGGGTTCTCTGGTCATGGTATTGAGGTGATAGGTATTTGTCCCATAGATTTTTGAGATCAAGTATGGTCTGAGCCAGAGTCGTTGGAACTTAGTATGCTTCCCTTTCTTTTCCTGAGCTTTATCCCACAAGAAGACCAAGTCTAAAATCTGAAAGGCCTTGTACTGGGATCTTCGGTCAAACCATAATTTTACTACTACTTGGTGATGTGCAAAATGTTCAAGGGCTATGTCTCTTTTTTCTTCCATCCGCACCAGATTTAGGAGCCGAACCTCCACAACATTGTCCCAGTTTCTAAATTCCTGCATAAACTGTAAAACTGGGATCTGTAAGTTAATTGGGAACACTGGGTTTTGGCTATAAACTAGATGGAATGGGGATGTCCCCAGAGCGGCCTTAAGGTAATTACAATCTTCCCAGAGAGCGAATCTCAACTTTTGGTGCCAATCTCGGGGATTCTATTCTAGCAAGTGTTTGATCACTTCAAGCAATTTTTTGTTGGTTGATTCAGCAACACCATTCCCCTAGGGGTAATAGTTGCTGGAGAACTTCAAAGTGATCTTCTAGTCATAGGTCTATTCAAGTAATTGCACCAAAGAAAATTCTAGACCATTGTCACATACTATAGCGAAAGGCATTCCAAATCTTGTGATGATGTTTTCTTCCAGAAATGTTATAACTACGTCTGCTGTATTGTTTTTTCAAGGTATCGCTTCAGACCACTGGGTGCAATAATCAGTAGTAGTCAAGATGTACCGGTGGTTGGCAGATGAGTTGGCATTGATTTCCCCAATAAATTCAAATTCCCATTGGGCAAAGGTTCTAGCTTCAAAAACTAGTTGTAAAGGTAAAGCCGATTTATGCTCACGATGTGTTGCAGTTTGGCAAGTATGGCACTTCCAGACATGAGCGAAGATGTCTTTAAAGATACAGGGCCAATAGTATCTAGCTCAGAGAACCTGATGGGTGGTGGCATCAGCTGAGCCATGCCCAGTTTCAAATTGCCCATGAAATTCTTCAATTATTTTTGCAGCCTAAACCCTATCAATGCACCGAAGGTACACTCCTTCATAGTTCCTATGAAAAAGCATGGAATTTTTTATCATGAAGTGTGCACTTTTCAACTGCAAGGCACAAAATTGTTTTGGAGGCAATCCCTCCGGGCATATGTTATTTAACAATAAGTACACTAGATTAGTGTACCACAGATCTTGAGTGATAGACTCCACTGTGTATGTCTAACATTCGATGTGGGGAGTTTCTTCTACCATCGATCTACATAGTCCCTGGCATCAAACTATCTTCATGGGTTGCATTTCTAAGTCATATTCCTAGAGGATGGCCATCCATTTCCCCTGCATCTCACCCAATTCACTCTACATCAACAGAGATTTCACCACCTAGTCTAGGCTGATGGCATGCACTTTGCTCCGGAGAATATAATGCCAGAATTTCTTCACGGTGTGAACAAGAGAAAAGGCTTGCTTTTCCAATGATGAATACCAAACTTTGGCATTTTTGAAGGGGGAGCTCATGAAATCTATTGTTCTTTCTTCCCCTTTGACCTTTTGGGTCAATACTGCCATGGCAGAATGCAGCCAAGCAAAGGAATAAATGTAGAAAGGGAGGGAGTAGTCTAGACTAGCCAGAACTTGTGCTTCCATTATCATTTTCTTGATCTAGGTGAATGCCCTCTTTGCTTCAGGACTCCACTCAATTTTGGTATATTTCTTCATCATCTCGTTGAGTGGCTTTATGATCTCAGTGAATCCAGTCATGAACCACCGCACAAAATTGATCTTTCTAAAGAAAGACCTCATCTCCTTCTTATTGTCAGGCATTTGTAGATTTAGCAGCACTTCAACTCTCTTAGGGTCAATGGATATACCCTTCTCAGAGACAATATGCCCGAGAAACTTCCCTTCAGTGACCCCAAATATGCATTTCTTAGGGTTGAGGGATATTTCATACTGGCGACATCTCTCACAAATCTGAGCGAGGTGGGCAGATTGATCACACCTATCCCAGGAAAAGACGGTCAAATCATCCATGTAGATGATTATGCACCGGTTTACAAGGCCCTCGAACATGATGTCCATAGCCTTATGAAATGTAGCCACTGTGTTAATCAAGCCAAATGGTATTCTCTGATAAGAAAATGCTACCCACTTGGTGGTGAACGTTGTTTTGTCTCTATCCTCATATTTAACCATGACTTGGTTATATCTGGAGTACCCATCCAAGAAAGACATCATTTGGGATCTGTTCACTATCTGCAACACCTTGTCCAATGAGGGGAGAGGGTGATTATCTTTCTTGGAGGCCTTGTTCAAATTTCAAAAATCCACACAAAGGCAGATCTCGCCACTCTTCTTCCTCAGAGGGACTAGGTTGGCAACCCATGTAGTATGCCGAATTGGAAGATTATCTGGGCTGATAGCAGTTTTTGCACCTCCTGATAAATCAAGGGCTCGATCAGTGGGTTGACCGACCATTACTACTGCCAAAAAGGCTTAGCATTAGATTTGAGTGGGATAGTATGAGTCATGATGGATGTGTCATCTATCTTTAGATCCTCATACCCCCACGCAATCAAGTCTATGTATTCTCGGAGAACCGCGAGAATCTTCTCCTTCTCCTCACGGGAGTAGGAGGTGTCGATGTGTATCATTTTCTCTTCACTGGGCTGGCCAATGTTCACTTTCTCAAATTTTCCTCCGTCAGAGGAGGATGATATCTTTTTCTGGCCCTAAGGGTCTGATTCAAAGATTTGTTCAAGTGCGACCATCCCCTTAGGAATGGTTTTGGTTGGTAGATCCATGATCCCATCATCTTCATCCCCCTACCCAGTGTCATCATGATCTCTTTCTTCCACTATCTAGTCCTTGAAGACACCAACATTGGCCATGAAGGCCAAGATATGTTGATCATCCTCAAAGACCTGAAAATGTGTGACATTGTCTGGAATGGATGGGGTGGGCATCATCTCAACGGAAAATCTTTGGATTCGTGAGCCAGCCATGGGCTTAAGTGTACTGGAAGAAATAGCAAGGGCATCGAGGACATAGTTTCATCTTTAGGGAATAAGATCAATGCCAAAGGCATCAAAATCTTCAATAAGGCTCCATGCCTAGTTGTGGTATGCAGCTAACCTCTTATCGTGATGGGTATATTAACTCCGGACCTATTTGACAATCAACTCTGAATCACCCAGGGCCCGGAGGCGAGTGATTCCCTTCCTTAGTGAAAATAGGAGTCCAAGGACCAAAGCCTCATACTCCGTGACATTGTTCATGCATTTAAACTGCAGCCTATAGGACATGAGGAAGGGTTTCCCCCATGGGTTGATTAATTCCACTCTGACCCCACAGCCCTATTTGGATCGGGACCCATCGAACTTAAGGGTCCACAAGTCATCATTTGTTGTCTAGGGCTAGGAAGACAGAGTGGTCTTTGGATTATTTTTGGGAGGCTTGGGAGGAGTGCCCTCCAGTGCTAATGGTACGTGAGTAAGGTTTACCTCCAGATAAATTTCTATTTGGGATTCCCAGACAAACAGTGTTGAAGAGGCACCGCCAGCAAAAGTACTGAGTCCCAGGAAATCAGTTGTAAGTTCTTTTCTCTAGAGGGCATCAATGTGCCAGGTGGCAGTGGCAAGGAAAGTCTCACACTCCAGCTCTGAATGTTTCTAGTAATGCACCCTACACCAAGTTTCAAACAAGAGTGTGGTGGGGGTCATTGTAGCACCCTGAGATTTAACCTCAATCCTCAATTTTTCTTCCAGGTCCTGATTTCTCTACAGAACTATGGGATCCTCCCCTGGGGTGAAAATTGAATGTTAGGATCTCAATGGGTTGGTACACCCCGCGGGAAGTCTCAGAGAATAAGACCTCATTCACCCTCCTAACTTTGGTGAGGGCCTATTTCATCAGGGGTTCACTTTCAACTCAGATCTTGTTATATTCTCCTTCCCAGGGGAGCCATAAGTGGGAGAAGTTGGTCAAAAAGTATTTGTTCAGGGACTTGGACCTATTCTAACTTAGCAACATCCCATAAGTTTCTGGGATGTCCACCACATGGGTGTCGATTGCACTGACTATCTTGGCATCCTAGATAAGTTGAATTCAGACATTCTTCAGTTCACCCACCATTTTTACAATAGTTTTATCCAGTTGGATTATTGCACTGTTAGACGAGGTGGGACAGAATCTGAGCTTCTGGCATATAGATAAAGGCATGATGTTTCCCAAAGCCCCATAATCTACTAGGCAGTTGTGAATATTTTTCCCTTGTATGTTCAAGCCTAGTAGGAAGGGAGGATCTTCAGTATTGCCCCAGAAGATAGCCGCATTGGCATCCTCAAAAGAGACAGTCTTGGGTGGGAAACTGACAACTTCTGAGTTTCCCAAGAGCTTCAGAAGAGACTTCTTCTACTTGGGACAGTTTAGTAAAACCTTTATCAAGGTCATGGAGGTGGTGGTTTGTTCTAACATCTTCATGATGTTGAACCTTCCTCCCGGGAATTGGTGGCTTCCCTCGGCTAGGTCCTTTGCTTGGTTAGAGCTAGGGCCTTTTGGAGGGATAGACCGATCGGTCATGTTGTCCCAGGGAGGAGTGTCCTTGGGAGGTGTGGGCATGTAAACTAGTCCTTTACTAGCTTGACTCTGAGTGTTGTAAGGGGCCCATGGGTTAGTGAAGGCATTGGCCTCAAAGGCCAGAATTGACTCATCAAAGAATCCCTATAGTTCAGATTCTTCTTCATCTTCTCTGGTGGTCCCAAAGAAGATAGACTCACAGGTGAATGCACCATGAGTGAGATCTTGCACAAGAGGCTCTGGGGTAGTAGGATCAGACACTTGTTGTCTATCCAGCTGGGAAATCATGATGACTTTCTCCAGTGTGGCACATTTTACCTCATTGTAAGAGCCTGTGTCATGCAATCTACACTAGTTGGTCATGGGCTAGAAGTCTATGACTGGCATGAAATTGGATGGTCTAGCACCATTCTAATTGGTGTTTTGTTTTGGAGGCAGACCTCCAGCATTTGTGTTGGTGTTCCATTGTTGTTGGTTGGGCTGGGGCCCATTGTTATAGTTTCTTCCTCTAGCATTTTTGTTTCGTTGGTCGGAGAAAATATTCCCTCTCTGGGAATTGGAATTTTGGAGTGCATAGGACCCTGCCTTCAGCTGACCCATGTCCACAGTTAGTGTGGACAACATTCTCCAGATGGATTCTACCTCAGTGGTCAACTGGGTGTTCGCGTCACAATGTGACAGTTTTTGTTGTTGGTTCCCTGGGAAAGCGGTAGCATTCACTAGAGTCGAGGGTGGCAATCCTCCAGTCATGACCGACTGGAAGAAAGGCACTCTGGGTGGCTGTGTCTATGGTTGTTACGTTTGTTGTGGCTAGTTCTAGGGAAAATATTCTAGACTTGGTATTGTCTAGGTCTGTGATGGATATACGTACCAGGCCTGCTGGTCTATCGGCGGTGGCAGGGGATTCATGGCCATCACGGGGGCTCCCATTACCAAATTGGGGTTATAACCCCTCGTGTAAGAAGTTTTGCTGGGGATAATTTTTTATGGCATGCTCTGCCCAATCCCACCTAAGGATTTGTCAACGCCACGGGATATTTCTAAGGCTAGGTTGTAAACCTTCACCCAATTATCCCGGTTGCCCGAGGTGGTAGTTCTCCAAAGGAGAGTGGAAACGAAGGAGTCCATCATGTTGAGATAGGTCTAGATAGTCACTTCCATGAATGGGATGAAGGGACCTGTGTACCACTTCAAGGTGCATTGGAACCGGTGATTGAATTTTGTAAGGGGTTCATTCGATTCCTTCCTGATAGAGATGAACTAGTTGTGGGACCACGCTGGGTCTATGTGTACATGGAAGGTAGCTAGGAAGGCATCCTCCATGTCCTACCAACTGTTGATGGAGTTGGTGGGAAGATTAAGGTACCAGTTTAGTTCGTTCTGTCCTAGGGACAGAGGGAATATACAGGTCACAATGTCTTGATGTTGGATCTGGTGTTGGTTCATGGCATTTTTGTATGCCTACAAATGATCTTCTATGGTTTGTGAGCCTAAGTTCTCATATCAAGGACAAATCTTTTTTGGGTACGAAGGTAAATCATTGGTTGCACCCGAAAAAGTTCCCATTGGTGACCCGGTATTTCCAAAATATGCATCCATTGGGGGAATTGGATTTTGATTAGGTTGAGCACTAGTTCCTAGGATCATCTGGGGGACTTGGGTATTTTGTGGTATGCTAGATCCCTAGACAATAGTGGCTGACTTGACTTTCAGGGTCTGTTTCTTTTGAGCGGGAGGCTCGAGTTCAACAAACCTTCCAATGTTGGGAGCTGATCTAAGGACTCTTTCAAATCTTGCTAGTAAGAATGATCGAATCCCACTGAAGGCTTGACTCCTAAAACTATGGCTTGGGGAACCCTCGGGTGGTGTAAAATCTATATCCTCAGAGGGGGATGACTTCATGCCCTCCCTCTAGCACCAATTTCTATTGATGGGGCTTTGTGACTGGTTTTTCCAACAGAGGTAAGTTGTCACCGGGTATCGGGGTACTGGCCAACTTTTCTTGTAAAGATTGTCTAGGGAAATGAGATTCCCTAGGCCTCCAAGCATGTGAGAGTTGGGTCTCGACAGTGTGGGGCTCAGTTGGGAGATGTGACTATTTTGTTTGAGAGGGATAGCTGGTTATCTTGAACTTGTGTTCTCTGGGGATTCAAGTGAGTGGGATTTCCTACAAGTGTGCATGATCACTTTACAAATAAACTTCAAAAGATACTGCAGAGTTAGAAGGATTTCATCTACCTATAGTTATATTGAACATTCAAAACATCAACAATTCTCTAATACACTACACTAAATACTGAAGAAATATACAACCATCAGTTCATATTTTATCAGTACCAAAGGAAAGGAGGTCGTTAATCTACTTTAAGTATCTGAGGAAAGGACATGAAGAACACAAAGCATAAAATACCGTTAACCCAAAAGATAGAATGCTAACAACATCATCAAGAGAACTCTTCCTTCCTCATTAACATAATTTCTAGAAAGCACTGGTGCATGATACAATGGTGGCTCCAAGGGAGCATTTAACTACTAAAAGCTTAGAAACTATGGAGCACTAAGATCTGCAACTAAGAACTGAGAAAACTAGATTACTATTAGCTATGGACTGCAAAATCATCAATTTTTCCGACCATTGGAATGAGGTCAGACTTATTATTTATATACATCATTTGACCTAAAACTGACCTAACCTACTTTACACCTTTACAATATAATACTATTTTTCGGTGGTCGGTACTACCTACACCACACTACAAAAGACCTTGAGATGGAGAAGGTCTGACATGTCAAAAGAATAAGACAAGAGAAGAAAAGTGGAAGAATCAGCCTCAAGAAGAGAGCTGGTAGGAGAAGGAAGAAATTTGATCCCCCAAGGATCGAGGCTACATGCCTCATAAATGGGAAAGTGGTGCCCTATCTCTGATGCACAAGGTGTAACATTGAAGTGGTGCCTTGGGAAGACCATCTATCAGAAAACTTCTTATCGAACTGATGTGCCTTGTTGCGGTTACCTACCTTCTGACAACCTTCATTAAATGCCTTGAAAGTGACCGGTTAGCCTTGGCAACTGGGACATGGGTCACTTAAAGAATACAAAAATGTGGGATCCAAAATTTTGGGATCCAGGAACTTGCGTTCTGAAAGAATGAATGAATATGACCACTATGGGGTTGGTAGGATTCTCTGAAATCCAGAGAATTTTATTGTTCCTTATGATTTTTCCCAAGCTTCCAATACTTGGCCTATGCTTTCTTCATCTACATCTTTTATGTTGTCCCACTTCAGATCATGATCTTGGACAATTTGGATAGCCTGCCCTGATCAAAATCTCTAGCAGGAAGATATAGGGATTCCATCCTCTCATCGAACTTGTTGAGAACATAGTCCTCTAGGGTACATGTCCCGGTGGTGAAGGGATCGACTTGCAATACCCCAACCATGAATGCTTTAAACAAACCCAAGGGTTATTGGGTAGCTTTAACTTTCTCTTTCAAGGCCTTAACTAGTTCCTTGCATACCTCAACCCTGAGGACAAATCTAGAGTACTAGGCCTGGAGGGAATCATACAATTTGTCTCCCAAAATTCCAAACTCTGTGGTGACTTCTTCGCCAATATTGTGGATCTCTTGTAGCCCAGCCTGTTAGGAATAAGGTATCTCAACCTTGGATAATTCCTATTCTTATTATTTTTTTTGTAAAATGTATTTCTTGAAAATAATGTAATTAAGTGTGAGTGTACATGTCTAGTTGGCATGTTGATGTGTCACTCCACTTGATGTGTTGGCATCTTGAATTGTGTGTAAGGAGATCATGGCTGAAATGGTTATGATGGATTCCTATGACATGTAAGAGCTATTTCTAGAAGATACAATGATGGGTGAAGACATGCAAGACATGTGGAAACTGATAAATTTGAATATTGTACACTCTTCTGCAATCGTAGGGTTCAGGTTCCTATTTTCTCAGATAATGGTAAAACCCTAATATGGCTATCTTTGGATGTTGCCCTAAAAAGGAAAGTGCATGATATAAGCATTTTTTAGGGTTTCAGACTATGATAGGAAAAGAGTGTATTGTTGGTATGATCTTGTGCTACTGGATTTTTCTTTGAGTGTCGATTGACTCTTGAAAGAACTTGCATTGCAAGTGTGTTGTAATTGTTGTGTTGAAGATAATACATTGTGCAGGTTTTGGAGTGCTGGGGTTTTTTACGGAAAGGTTTTCCCCAGGGTAAATCATTGTGTCATCCTCTATTTTTGTATGCATGGTATATGGCTACAATATCATTGTTAAAGTAGTTAACGAATCTAAAATTGTAAGGATTAAAAAGAATTTGCACAATACTTTCCTTTAGATATTAGTGTAGGAGGTTGTTTCGGCACCTGAGTTTCCTTACATGGCCTTCCATTTTTCATACTTGGCTAGATCTTTCTCCCATATAATAGAGGAGCCTTTTTCCTAGTTGAGAAGAACATCGACCCGATAAAGGTCTGAGAGGGATGCTGCCAGAAATTGTCTCATCGCGGTCACCTGCTCGGCTGCCCATCCATCCATAGCTTGTGCTTTCTTCTTCATGATGCATAGAGAATCCACGTCACCCTGTGCAAGCGGAAATATGGAAGAAGGGGTTCTAGGGTGGACCTCGGCCAATGGCTATGTGAGTTCTGCCAGAAGCGTGAGGAGATTGGAATTTTTTTCTCTTTCCTCCTTCAGCTTCTAGCCCTACTTTATGTACATGGCCTCTATTGCCTTGGTGGCTTCCTTCAGTAGATCCAGCTCACCCTGTTTATCTCTCCTCCCCAATTCTACTTCTACTATGTTGGAATCTTTGGGCCTTACGGCTGCCGCATCTACATTTGATGGGGGTGTTGCGATAATTGCAACAAAACTACCTACTGAGTTAGTCCGGAGAGTATGGACTACCTGTGCCTTCTTGGGCTTCTTAGCCTCTACATTCTTGGCCATCATTTCCACCAACGAGAGCATAGCGTCTGAGGTTGTTTCCTGGGTCTTCCTTTTCCTTAACTTGACCAGCCATTGGGGTGGCTGGGGTGGCCTTGTTGTCAATACATGTTCATCATGATTTCTTTCAGAATCTGGTGGTGTGTTCTCAGAATGCACATTATCTTCAGGCTCCTTTTCTCGCTGTTTTTCTACTTCCTTTTCCTATTCTCATTCCTCTTCATGTTCTCTGGAACCTTTGATGTTTTCTGCC
Source organism: Thuja plicata (assembly GCA_018584345.1). Taxonomy (NCBI): domain Eukaryota; kingdom Viridiplantae; phylum Streptophyta; class Pinopsida; order Cupressales; family Cupressaceae; genus Thuja; species Thuja plicata. Next base: position 697,863 of record MU225894.1, read on the forward strand.
ATGCTGGCATCTTCTATAGTATCATCTAGGATCTTTTCCCTAGTCTCAATCTCATCTGTGTTTTCAGGGACTTCATCCTTCCTAGTGTCAGTTGCTTCTTCATTTTCCTTATGCGGAACTTCTTGGTCCATTTGCTACTGCTGCTCCTAGGCCACATTGGCCTCTTTTGTTAGGACATTTTACTCCACCTGGACATCTTCTAGAGGTGGGTGAGGTCTCTGGCCAAAGTTTAATAAAGCAGTCGTCATTACTATATTACCGAAAGTGATCCAGGGCACTTGGTCACCTAGAGTTACCAAAGGCATTTGGAGCATGACAATCAAGGGTACGATTGATCCTGCAGGTCCAAGTTCCCTAATTGTCAGTTTCTCATTTGTGTGTTTCCTTGGTGTATTCTCGGTCTCCTAGACTGGTATTCTCTCCTGTTTAGGTTTTTTTTGCATTTCTTCCTGAGTTTCTTGCTCTGATGTATCTTTCTCTTCGGGGATTTCATTTTCCATAGGGGCCTCTTCTTTATCCTGTGCTGCAATCTCCTCTACCGCATGACCAATACCCTTCTGAATCTCCAGGAGCTCCTTCATCAAGAAGGTGTCATCCAAATTGTCATGCGGGGGCGAGGAGTCTGAAATATCTTCTAGTTCGTGAGAGTCCAAACTTACATCCACTGGGGGCATCTCAGGCATGCCAGGGGCAGTGGTTGCGCTTGGTGTGGGGGTCGCTATTGTTTTCTTCTTTCTTATAAGAAAATCCCTAGTATCCAGAATGGTAGTAGACTTTGCCTCTATGAAAGTCTGTCTTCTCATCATCACAACCAATGACAGGGATCCCACCGGGCGAGCAGATGCCACTGGAGCTACAATAATCCTGGAGGATACCTACATACCTAGTGGCTAACTGGTCAGCTTTTCTGACTCCATTTATTGATGTAGTTGAGCCATCAGAAGGGTAGGGACCTGGGGAGGTGCCCTTGGAACTGGGGCACCCTCTTTCTCTTTCCCTCTACTTGTGCTTGATTTAGCAGTCGTAGCAGACAAAGAAGGTCTAGCGCTGGCTGAAGAGGGAATGGTCTTCTTGACATTTGATTTCTTTTGGGAACTTTTGGGACACACCCAGGCAAAGTACCGATGACTTTCCTGTATGATGGGGTGACATACCCCTTCAATTGTTAGATCCTTCATGGTGGCCCAATCCACCAAAGGGAGATCTAGTATGTCCATTCCCTGCTCTTTATATGCTGGATCCTCCAGCGGCCTGTCATCTTTGAAACCCTTTGGGAAGGTCTAAAGATTGAGAATTTTCATGAGCCCTTTTCTCATCCTTGTATTTTGTTGGGCCCGAAGATCAAAATTGTCCTGGCAGTCCACCCACAAGTGTTCAATATCCCCTTCATGCAATGGGGATGCCCGAGGTAGTGTTGTGGCAATCTTTCTGCGGGGATCATAATTTTTCTAGGCATGGTGGAATTCCACCAGCCCCAAGCTCTCTAGTTCATTGTCTACCTCCCAGGATATGGTGAGGTTGCATGTATAATTCCCACAAGAGAAAGGGAATGGGACATTGATGACCTTCTTCAAAGTGAAGAAGGTGTGCAAATCCATCATCTTCTGACAGAACTCTAAGAGAAAAATATTGTCTCCACAATACCAGGTAAGAAGATAGGGCTTCCCATTGAAGCCTATCACCCGAATGTAGGTGTGATGATAGAACTGAATAAAATACTAGCCATAGGAGCTGACCAAGGTCATCGCCACCTGTGAGAGGTGGTACCCGGAATCCCAAGTAAGTGTTAGAATGTTGTTGTAAATGAAAGCATCGTTTACTCGGTAGAAGTTTGAGAAACTAAGTTCCCATTGCACTTGGGGATAGTGATCCCATGGTGTCATTTGGCCCAGCCCATTTCCAAGCTCTCTGACTATGTCCAACCCTGGAAAAGCTAGTCTTTACTGTGCTAGGGCCCATAGAACATATGAAGTCATATAAAAATGAGAGGTCTGGGCGATGGTCCTCATTTGTGTATCCACATGGTTGGATATGATAGCCGCCCAGTTGAAGGTCCTGTTATGTATGGTGATGCAGTATAGAAAATAATACATCCATGCAGACAATTACCAGGCATGGGGCAATCCAAAAACCCTACATAAAAATATGATGCCTACTTGAATGGGCTCTTTGAAATCCCCGCGGGGAATTTCCAACTTCATTCTCTTATACTCACTCTTCTGGGACTTCAACCAATGAGTGTTAAGGTACTATCAAAAAATGGCCTCAAATTCCTAGAATACCTTTAGTGAGTCGACTCGGGTGATGACAGCGGACCCCTTGAATTGTGCAATTCCCAATCCGGATGTGAAAGTTGTGGCATCCAAGGTAACAATCATAGTTGCGTAGTGTAGCGGTCGAGGACCGGTGAGAAAAACGGTGCAAGTAGGTGTGTTGTAGAGTACTGCTAGTTGCATTATTAACTCTGGCAACTACACCATGCATGGGAAGTTTGCGACCTTTATGATACCAGAGGAGGCCAAATGAGTGGCCAAACTATCTCTGGTGTTCTTCAAATTGTAAATGGTTTGGATTAGGCCTTTCAATTTGTCATAAGGCCCGAGATTCATGTCTGTGATTTCCCAGACCTTGGAGTCCACCTTCGACCCCACAAGACTCCCCCCCTTTGGATACTTGGAGGTTAGGGGCAGATTTGCTAGCATTCTTTCCATCTTTGTCTAGGTGGAAGTGGTGGGTAGCTCTGGGCTATCAGGAGGTGTGAGTACTTCAGACATTCTATTCAGTTATATGCAACCTGCAAGACAAGAGAGCCATCAGGACACACACACACACACACACACACACACACACATATAAGTTACAACTCTGGGAAGTTCTTCACCAACCCGCACCTATCAAACAAGCGTTAGTACATTCATCAAAAGTTATGGGGTATCTAGAATGAACATGACTTAGCATTCCAGAGTGTTTTAACAAGGTGGAAAGAAGAAGTAGAAGACAAGGTCTTGCTGGAGGTCCAAAGTCTGGATAGACTAGCCATTGTCAATGTGATTGGTAATAAGTCATACTTTGGTCGATGTGTGTTAGTACGTGGTGGGGTGACAAGCAGCGTTAAGACATTTATGGCAACAAGTGGGTTGACACATGGGAACTAAATGCCAGATGGGACATGGTTTGAATGCCCACTCATGGGAAATTAATCCCACCATTAAGGTGATGAGATGGAGGAGAGAGAAAGTCACCATGGCTCAAACCAGCGAGGCGCCAAGTTTGAACTGTGTTGACTCCATCTTGACGAGCTAGGCCTCATGAAGAAAAAAATCATGACAGAGTGCGAGGGACTTGTGAGCTCAGAAGGATACACATAATATATACACAAATAATATAGGAGGGTCAAGGGTCAAAGCATATATACATGTGATATACAGAAATATACATCATTTATAGATTTTTACACAGATACAAACAATATTAACACATGCACAGAATCTATCCTAAGACAATATACAAAATGTACACTAATCTATAGCTACACAGAGGGTGAACAACCCTCAGGTAGATCCAACCCACCAATGGGTGGCAAACCAGAAGCAGAAAATGCAGAAAACAAAACCACAAGACAAAATAAAACAGAACCTAAAACTAAAACCAAAAAGAACAAAGGCAGGAACCAGAGGACCTACCTGTAAATCCAAAGAATGGCAAGGAGAGAAGGCACTAGGACCATGCCACAATAGCTTCAACCTTCAGTGATCACAAATAGTAACTGAAAATCAACTCGTAATTATCCACTAAGCTCAGAGTAATTCACACTTAATCACACTTCAAATCGCCAAGGAATCGCTCTAAAATCTCTAAGTGTTTTAATCGCGGTAACTGTGAAAGTGCCATGTAATTTCTATTTATACCCAAGGTAAAAAAAAGCAAGCTACCTTCTTTCCCGTGGTCTCTAGAACAAGCAAACCTTCGGAGTCTGGGCCCGAGGATTCCATGCAACCATACCTCTTCGTGACGAAGGGACATCATGGCGGGGAATCCTGGAGTCCAAAATTTGGCTCTGGAAAATAAACAACCAACTCTAGGACCAAGTCCCAAAGACACAAAAGACAAAAGAAAAAGAAAACAAACCTCACAAGAGGGAAAACCTGGAGAAGAAAACAACCAAAACAAAAAGACAGAAAACAAGGAAAGAGCCAAAAGCGAAAAAGGGGACCCAACATTTTGCACACAAAATGTAGGGATGGGTATGCAAGGCATAACATATCGCCACATATTCCTGCACATACAAAATTAGGAGAATTTTGGATTGAAATGGATTTCTTAAGGAAAACCTCTATTTTTTAATTAACCATGAAATTGAAATAAATTCAAATATAATTGGAAGCATGTAGATATCTCATAGAGGATAGACTTGATAATTAAGATGTTTTATACCTTTTTTATGTAGTGCTTTTTAAATTTGATCGCAAATGTTGTTGAAATAACATGCTTCTATAAGACCTAAAAGGGAAATCATGAACACATCCTTGCATGAAGGATGTTGAAGCCTGCCAAAATGCTAGATCTAAAGAAGAAGGCAGTGAATGCTTGATGCTTGAATGCTTGAGAACTTGAGTACTTGATTGAATTTATTTATTATTAAAATGAGTGAGGATACATTTCTTATATACTCTCCCAAGAATTTTGAGGTGTTAAACTCAAATCATATTGACAAAGATTCAAAATCATTGCTCAACTAAGTTGATCAATGTGCGGTTTAAAATATGGCCCAGACATCAGGTAGTAGAGCACCCGGGTTGGCCCACTCTCGGGAGTGGTGTGGAAAATATGCCTTGTTCCCTCCAGTGTGGTCCCAAATTGAAACCTAAGGCCCAAAATTGAAAGGAGAAGTTAGAATTATAGTAGGAATTGAGTTGGGGTCACCACATTAGGTATGGAAGACATACATACTAAAATAGGTCCTAGGTGAGAAATAAATTGCATAGGTCCTATATCATCCTTTAAAGTTAGAACCCATAATTGGCTGTATTTAGGACCTATTAGACCCCATCGAGGTTTGAATGTTTGTTATGCCTGATCACAACAACCTATATTTTCTCCCCCTGGTGATTTTCACTTTCCCCAATATCCCTTTGGAATTTGAGCCCATTTTTCCTAGGACAAGTCATTTGGTTGACATGTCCCTAGTAAAAAGTCAAATAGGTGACTTATTCCTAGGGACAAGTCAACTAATTGGTTTGTCCCTAGGATTTTTGGCTCAAATTTTTCCCAGAGCTCAATGCAGGGGTCTTCTTCCTAGTTTTCAATTTTGGTTGTCCTGGATCAAATCTGAATCATGAATTCACTATAAAAGGACCTCTTATATCCTCATTTTTATAACATAATCAAGTTCAAGATATATCATAATCAAGTGGTCAAGATCTGAAGCAAACAAGAGCAATTGAGGATTTGGATTCAATATTTGAAGGCAAGCATCCAATTCAAGATCTCCAAGTCTTCAATCTTCCAAGATCCATTCAAGGAAATAAAATATTCTCTAATTGATGCAATTTTCTCTCCCATGATGGCCAAGTAGAGGAATTCTCAATCAAGCAAGGAGATTTATTCATTCATCCTTCTCCATCTTCTTTGCATGTGGTTATCAGGCATATCAACATTCAAGATCTAGGAGTGGAAGTCATAGTTCCATTAATTTGTGAATGTATCCTTGATTCTACATCTCATTCCAAGGTCAACTCTTTCAATTCCAAGAACATTCAATAATCTTCATGGATTTGAGTGATTACTACATCTGTTCATGAGGGTTTCATACGAAGTAAATCAACTATTTTTATTTTACATTACTTTACTTTATGAAATTTATATCATATTTACATTACATTACTTTACTTTATGAAATTTAAATAGGGGTTTGATGAAGGAAAACCCCTTTCCACAACCTTTTTCCACATTTTTTTGTGTAGGAATAGGTTGCAAAGAAACAATTCCAAATCTGAGTAGTACAGGTGCAGTTGCAAAACCAAGGATAGTTTCATCAGATTTTGCCAAGGACAAGTTGATCAATCAACTTGTTCCCAAAAATTTGACTTGTCCCTACTATTTATAGCTAGATTTCTGGTGTTGATTGTGTGTGTTTTTAAGCATCAACGTTTCGGATCACACTCCGTGATCCATCATCAGGATGAGAGAACAATAAGGAGATGTGATCCGAAACGTTGATGCTTAAAAACACACACAATCAACACCAGAAATCTAGCTATAAACTCAATGGATTGTGGAAATCTGATCGATTTAATTGTCCCTACTATTTTTTAGTGAAAATTTAAGGACAAATAGATTCAGATCTAGGTTTTCCAGATCTACAATTACAGCATGATCTAAGATTCTGGCAACAGTCAAATTCAGATTTGAAGTTCTATCTTCTTCATCTTGTTTCTAAGTGCACTTATTCTTCCTTATTTTCCTTTGTATTTACTTTATTAGATCATATCTATCCTTTACCATATCTCATTCATCCCCTTAAGAAATCCAAAAACCCCTTAGACATAGATCTTGCATTGGCACCCTTCATCCTTTTGGTTGTGCTAATCAAAAACAATTTAAGGGTGGGTTTGTATTCCAATGTATTTTAGATCTTAGTGAGTGATCTACACCTTAGCATTTGTCACAATTTTATTCTATACAGGTCCGTGCAATTTACAATGTTACATTTGTGCCCCATTTTGGCAAGAGTATGAAGAGCATGATCCTACACACATACTCATGGTAAATTAGGAGAGAGAGAAGGGGGGGGGATCACTAAGTTCAAGGGAATAATCCCTAGAATCCTAGGATCTTAACTCATACAACCATGTACAAGGGCATACAAAAAAAAAAGACAAAATAGTTGTTAAGGCTCCAAGTCCACTAGTTGAAGAGTCTTTTATGATAAAAATGTCTCAAACACTAATATCATTCTCAAAATATTATTGCAAGATCACAAGTGATCAAGTAGAAAGAGAAAGACCATACATCAAAGATAAGATGAGACACTATAATCCATCCAAATTGTTATGTTAAGGAATCATGGAGAGAGAAAGGAAACCATGGATTCCATGGGCTAACATGTTGTATTATGCTAGGTGATCCATATGAAGAGAGGAGGAAGATTCAAAATAAATTTGTATGATGCTATTAAACTCATCTCAAGAGAGATTTTGGTACAAAGAAAGTTGATGGTCTAGAAAGTTGTGTTATGATAATCATATCATCTCAAGGATGACCAAGGAAAGCATTTAATCTGAGTAAATCCACTAGAATAGTATGTAGGAGAGTCATTTGACCCTAGAAAGTTATGATATGATAATAGACTCATCCTAAAAGATCTTAAATAAGGATAACCAAACAAAGCACAATATTCATAAGGAAATCTTGTAATATAAGGATGACCAAATAAATCATGATTTTCATGAGGAAATATTATAATATAAGGAAAACCAAAAAAATAAAAATGTTTGTAAGGAATTACTACAACATAATGATAACCAAACAAAGCATGATGTTCACAAGGAAATCCTACAACATAAGGATAACCAAACAAAGTACAATTTTCATAAGGAAATCCTACAACATTTGAAATAAGAAGACCATATATATCCCCCCCCTTAAGATGGAAATATAAGACTATTTTTTCATCTTAAGGAGAAGGAGGAGGAGGAGGAGGAGGAGGAGGAGGATAAAACCTTAAACACCAAGGACATATCCTTTAAGCAATAATACACATTCAAGCCAAGGAAGACATAGCTCATGTGAGGGAAGTAAGAGATATTTGTAAAGAAAGATCTTGTAACAAGTGAAAAGGGATCCTTTTGAGGGTTGAAAAAGAGGAGGAAGGGATATTTTATCAAATACATCTACCTCCAAGAGGAGATCCTGAAAAAAAAATAACATCATTGACCAAAAATAGGGGAAGGAAAACAAGAACTCACACCTTTTCCCATTGCTAGGTAAAGGTATTATTGATGAAGGATAAAACACTTTTGGGTTGCAAATGAGGGATTTTTTAATGAGAGATATTGGATTTCAAGAACATAATAGGTTGTATACAAGTATACACTCCTCTTTTAAAAAGAGAGAATACTTGAGTAAAACAAACAATTCAATGCAAGAAAGTACATTGTGTGATAAACAATATACCACTTAATCAAGAGAAAATGGATCCTTACAAAGGATAGGAGATAGAAACACTATCCTTGTCCCCAAAACATGGAGACAAGGATAAGAATGAATATTATGATTACACCTAAAATTGTACCACCATGAATGACAATGAGATCCCAATGGATAGGCTAATAATGTCATATAGTGAGGAGCAATATAATAAGAACTTAGATGTTATTTTAAATAATAAATATTTAGATACCAATCATTGTTACATGTTACATAAATGATATCCTCATCTATGATTTGTTGAATTTATAATGCAAAGCTTAGCATTCATTACTAGAGTGGTCATGATATTGATGATACATACAAAAAGGAAGATTCACAAGATCTTGTCTACGTTTCTTTTGTTTAGGCCAGGTATTTAACTTGGTGTGAAGAAGGTCAAATAAAATTTTATATGGTTTAAATTAAGGCATATAATATATAGATATATTATATTATATGGGAGGGTATGTCAACAAAGGAGGATGTTGGAAACTTAACCCTTCCACAGGAAAATGTGTTTTAGGTCTCTCATGAGTTTCAGTGCTTTGTTGCACACACCCTAAACCATGTCCATTGGAATCATAAAATGTAGGAGGATAAGGCTCGTTATAAGGTTGGATTGAATTGAAATTTAAAGAGACTCAATAAACATCAATAAATGGGTTTGAATAAGAAGTTTGAGTCTCAAATTTAGGAACTTTGTCTTTGCTACGAAAAAGAGGATGTGAAATCTAGTGATCCCCAATCATCATCTTTAGGAGGATATGGTATTTTTTTATTAGAGAAATAATTTAATAAATAAAAGAGGATTGATATTGTATTTTTATTTAATCATTGGCTTCTACAATATGCATTTCATTGTTGTAGATAAATTTGACTTTACAATGAAGAGTAGAAGGAACAACCTAATGAGAAGAAGGTTGTATGTGAGAATAATGAAAATGACATGGACATGTGTGGGTATAAATACATGTCCTAATTTAATAGGTAATGTAATTATATCTAATGAAATTTTATCAATAATATCAAAGTTGCAAATAGGAATAAAATTGGTTTGAATAGGAGAAGTATATATAAGGAACTTAAGTAATGGAACAACTTCCTATACTAACCTTGAGAAGAAGGTAATGTAAAACATTTCTCAAATAAATTTAAAAATATAAAAAATACTTTACATAGATAGCATAAAACAACATGCATACTACAACAAAGTGATTCACATGGGGAACACCCTTTCGAGAGAAAAAACCCACACTCCAAAAGTTGCCCAATATATTATTCAAAAATCAATAACATATTATAATATACTTGTACAAAAAGACTCTCTTAGGAGTATCACTAGAGATCTAGAGGTAATTAAAAATTTGTAAGACTTACACACTGCCTTCATCTCATGTACCTAATACATAGGAGATACAATACAAGAAATTGTAAACGGTATCACAAAACCATGGACTAAAAACCACTTATAAAGTAGTGTCCACCTTATCACAAATAAAATATTCCCTATGATGTGTCAACACACATGGAAACACATGTAACTCCCTTTTACAACTCATTTTATGTGTTCAACACATTTTTACATTTTCTATGTTAGGAGACAAAGGCTTCAGGGGCCATAACTTGCAAATTAGGTGTCTAATTGATGAACCATTTTATGCATTGGAAATCTTGAAACATGCTCTATCACCTTAAAAATGACTATGTCATTTAGCCAAATGTTGAGCCCATTTTAGTTCCTCTAAAGCCTCCAAAATTGTATTTATAATATTTTTCCACTAATTTTTAAGAACAAAAACTTTAATAGCTTCAAAATTGGATATGATCTTCCAACAAAACTTTGTTGGCATGCTTATCTAACCAAATTGAACCTTTGAGGAAAGAACAGGAAAAAATCATTGTCAAATAAAAATTTATTAAAAATAGTAATCCTATATAAATGCAAGGTTGGGATGCTTTTCTCAATAATCTCTCACTTGTCAAACACCTTACAAGAGAAAAGGGAGTAACTAAACCATAGCTCAATTACTAGGGGCTATGAGGCCCATAAACCTTGAACAACATCTAAACGTCTCAGTTCTCATAGCCTTTGTTAATGAATTTTCAACATTAATCAAAGTCTGCCTAAATCAGCTTCACCCTACCATCCTTGACCATGTCTCTAACAAAATGATACTGAACTTCAATGTATTTTTTCTCTAGCATGAAAATTCAGGTTATTCTCCAGGAAAATCACACTCTGACTATCACAATAAATTGTTACTAATCCTTGTTTTATTCCAATATATGAACACATTCTTTTAATCCAAATGGTTTCTTTACGAGAACGAGTAGCTACCATATACTTAGCTTCATTATTGGACAAAGAAACCACATCTAATCGCTTACTTGCTAAACTAATTACACCACCAAATAATGTAAACACATAAGCACTGATAGATTTTCTACTATCAATATAACCTACCCAATATGAATCCACAAAGCAGCAAATGTCAAGGAAAATTTTATCTCATATAATATTAGGTCATGATAACAAAAAGAATACTCTGAGGTTCCCTTCAAATATGTAAAGACTTTTAGTTGCATCCCAATGAACTATGTCACGATTAGACATATATCTAAAAAGAACTCCCACTGCCTGGGCAAGGTCTTGTCTAGTACAAACCATATCATACATCAAACTTATTTCTATGCTCTAGTAAGGCACTCTACTCATGTCTTCCATCTCTAATGGAGATGTAGGAAAATTACAAATAAAAATATTCATTCCAACTATAAAGGGAACACATAATGGTCTAAATCCTGCATGTTGAACCTATGTAAAAATAAGCTCACATACTTAGTTTGGCCTAGCCATAGCTTTCTATTCACTCTCTCTTCTAATTTCCATACCAATAATGTGTTTAGTTTCACCAAGATCTTTCATTTAAATTTAGTAGAAAGCTGAGACTTCAGTTCTACAATCAAAACTTTCCCTTTACCAATGAACAACATATCATCAATATATAATGTAATGTACAAGAAATGACCACCATCAAATATATAATAAACACAGTGATCTGATTTAGAATACTCAAATCCCAAACTTAACATATATGTATATATCATATTTTTGATACCACATCCTAGGACTCTTCTTGAGGCCATACAAATATTTCTTCAATTTACAAACCAAATTAATTTTATGTTTTACTATGCAATGCTCTGATTGCATCATCTAAATATCCTCCTCCAAACCATCATGAAGGAAAGCAGTTTTCACATCTATTTTCTCAACCTCTAAATCATAAGAAGCACAAATATAAAAAATTGAATGGATGTCATTTTTGCAACAAGAGATAATATCTCACCATAAACAACATCCTCAACTTGAGAGTATCCTTTCTCAAACAACCTTTCTTTTTACTTCTCAATGCTTCCATTTGAACCAATCTTTTCTTGAACACCCATTTTCAACCAATAAGTTTTCATATGTAAAGAAGTGGTATAGATCCCATGTATCATTACTTTTCAAAGTTTTCATTTCCTCATGCATAGAAATCTTCTAGGACTCTACATCATTCATCCATAATGCCTCTTCTACAGATCTAGGTTAATCAACACTAGTATCCAAAGATAAAATGCATCTCCAATCATCGAGAGAATATCTTACAAATGATCATATTTTCCTTGTACACCTTTGAACAAGAAAATTTTGAGGTTCTTCCTCCTCTTCTAAAGATTCAAATCTAGATGAGCTCTCCCCGACTTCTTGTCTATCTAGGGGTCTTGATTCAATATTCTCAGGCATAGAAGGTAGTTGAATCGCAACTTCCTTTTTATTTTAATTATGATGTAAAGTAAGTGGAAAAGTTTCTCTAAAAATAACACTTATGTTGTGTATTACATTTTGTGCAATAAAGCTTGTATTCTTTGACACCATGATTGTATCAGATGAAGATGCATTTCATAACATTATTCTTCAACTTTGTTCATTTCTCCTTTGGCACATATGAATATGCTCCACTGCTAAAACCCTTAAGATGTCTCAATGAAGGCTTATGACCTGACCATGATTCCATTGCATTTTATTAACAAGAGATAATGAAGGAGACATATTAATCAAGTATAAATTAGTGGAAACAAGTTCAACCCAAAACCTATGTTCAATTCCAACACCACTTAGAATGCTCCTAAACTTCTCCATCAATGTGATGTTCATCCTTGCTACAACTCTGTTCTACTATGGAGAATACAGAGTTGTCTTTTGTCTATGAATTCTGCAATCTTTACAAAATTGATTAAAACCATTAGAGAAAAATTTACCATCATTATTAGTCCTCAAATATTTTATTTTCCTTCTAGTCCACAATTTAAATTAACAAAAAACATCATATTTACCATTTATTAAAATACCCATGTCCATTTTCTATGATCATCAATAAATGAAACATAATACATGTCAATTTTCCAATGGAAGGAACATCTAAATGACCAAACACAACAAAATGAATAAGATCCAACATACCCCAATATTTATGAGAACTCAAGTAAAATTGAACATAGTTTTGTTTCCATAAATAAAATACTTATAGAAATTAAAATCAAGATTATAATATTTCAAACCTTCATCTAGGTTTTTATTTTTCAAGGTCCTAAGACCCTTCTCTCCAATGTGGCCAAATATCTAGTGCTATATAATAGTCTTATCTACAAGAATCTTTGATTCAAAAGAAAAATCACCCTTAGGTACCCTAAATCTATGACCATCTACTGAAGGTGAAGCCCTCACCTTTACCAATAATGTATCCAAATATTTGGTCTTCACAAAAGTATTATTACACTCAGCAGTGTATGCATCTAGCTTATACAAAGTGCCATGGTATAGGAGCCCCCATGGGTTGGTAATTCAATCCTATGCAATTTTGTTGTGTGAAGCCCTCTGAATCATGTTGTATATTTCATAAGGTCTTTTTGACCATAGTGTGTGAGTACAATAGGAATTAGGATCTACTTAAGCCTTAAGTTCTTAGAAAGTTGTAATTAGGGGCTAAAAAGTTGTAAAGCCTCCTGAATGGTTAAGTAGAGATGATGATTTTAGCATGATGTCATTAGGGCTTGGAGTGGTTTAGAATCATGTTTCAACCTAGATTAGAGTCTAGGATGTGGTTAGATGAGTCTTGGAACTCATTTTCTTGAAGTTGTAAAAAGATGCAAAAAGATGTAAAAAGTTGCATTGTAATGTTTGCAACTTTTAAAAGTTGCTCGGACAACATTGTTCAAGTTTGCAAAAATTGTGAAGAAGTTAAGAAGAAACCAAAGGCATGGTTGACCTATTTAAGACCTATGATGACCTAATCCCAAGGTTAGATACCTATTGTATAGATTCTGATTTTGAGGAATGCAGAGAAGTGTTATTTGTGTGCATTTTTAGTTAGTTATTGTGTAACAATAGCTTGAATATGGATTGAATTCAGAATTGTAGATTATGCATGGACTAGATTATTTGTTTTTATTTCTTTTAGTGCCATTGGTTTTGTATTTTGAAGTTCTTTATTTAGTTTTCTGTAAATTTCTTGTTTTGGTATTGTCACTAGTTCAAACCAGGGAGTTTGTAAAGATGGAGACCTAGCTCTCTATCCCACTGTTCAATCTATACAACCTCTTGGGGATATTGAGTAGACTCCATTTATATAACATTTATAGGATCTTTGGCCCTCAAATGTAGAGGAATCCTTTTTAAGGTCTTTCCCTAGGTGAGCCAGTGGTGAGCCCGGCTAGGGAAGACATTGTTGCAAAGTGTATAACTTTCAGAGGTGTGAACTAAAGACCCAATCAGCTATTGGGAGTTTAATTTGGGAGTATTACAAATAATAGGTGAAGAGAAGGTATTTCCAATCAATATTTGAGTCTAAAACTTGCAGACTAGCCAAGAAGCGAGTGAAGTCCTAAAACCCTCCTAAAACCACACATTTTGGGTTAGGGAATTGTATGGAGGGATGGAACCCTAAGACCCCAATAATCCTTGAGAGATTGGAAAATGAACTTAGAACCCAAATAAAATTTGCAGGTTTACTTTGGGAAGAAGTGGAGAAAATCCCTATTTTCTTAGAATAGGAGACCTAATAAGACTACTAGCCATTAGGTCTGTTTTGAAGCTAATTGCAAAAATTGACTATCAAGTTGAATCAAGATGGACTCCTAACACCTCTAGTTGATCAAATTGGAATTTCAAAGAACACTTCCTCACCTCTACAAGAGTACCTTACAATAATTGGGGTGGAATTCCTTTAGGTGAGTTGAAGGACTAGTGAGTTGAAAGCTAGTAAGCACCAAGTAGAGATCTTGGTTTGGTAATTCTTTCTTGGTAGTTGGGTTGGCTAAGAAGACCAGGGGATAAATAATCTTGTAGAGATCCTATAGGTTAGTACATCTATAGATAAAGAATCTTAAATTATATTGCAATACTAAGAGCATGAGCTTGTGATTAGTTCATCCAACCTCCCTATTAGATTGGTATCAGAGCCAAAACAATGTTTGGGATTGCATAGTGTATGTCAGATTGTGAGTCTAGTGGGTCTTCAATCATGGTGACCAATGTGGAATTGGCCAAGAAGGTTTATGAAAAAGAGGTAGATAGTAGGCTATTGAGAGAAATAATATCCCAATTAGAGCAAGCATTGAGTGAAGTACAAACAAATATTAGCGAAGTTAGTGACAAACTTAAAGGGAAGGAAGCCAAGAGGAAAGAGGTTGTTGAAGAGGATAAGACTCATGAACCTGACCCTATGTTGCAAGAAGATCCCTTCTTGAAATCCTTTAAATCCATGAGTGGGAAGGATCTTGAAGGAATACCACTATTTAGTGGAAGGATGGAAGCAGATCTAGTTATGGATTGGATAGAGGGCATCGAAAACCACTTTGAATGTGATGGAGTCACAGAAGCATAGAAGGTAAGGGTGGAGAAATCAAGACTTAGAGGCTCTTCCTTGACATGGTGGAAGTTCATTCAAGTAGAAAGGGAGAAAGAAGGAAAGAATATAGTTTCCACTTGTAAGGTCATGGTAGTCAAGGTGAAAGAAGCATACATGCCTGATGACTACAAAATACAATTGCATAAGAAAAGATAGAGCTTGAGACAAAAGGATCTTGATGTAAATTCCTATACAGAGGAATTTCAAAAACTTTTTTTGAGGTCTAATGTGAGTGAAGATGAGAGCCTTAAGGTGGCTAGGTACTTGCATGGTCTAAAATGGAACATTTAAGAGGAGATGACTCTACTAATTCCCAAGACTATACACCAGTGCTATCAGTTATCCCTCAAGATTGCGGAGGAGAGAAAGAGGAGACAAGACTAAACTTCCAAGAATAGAGGAAGAGGCATAGACCAAAGAGGTCATAGAGGTGGTTACCAAGGAAGAGGAACTAAACAAAGAATCCAAGGAGAGTATAAAATTGTCGAGCATAGTAGTGAGACAACTTCTAGAGGAGGTTATGGAAGAGGTAGAGGAACTCAAGGAGGTTATAATAGAGGAAGAGGTGCAGGAAGAAACAATTCTTATTTTGCTACCATGAATTTCTATAACTATGGTCAAATGGGACATCCTTCTTATAGGTGTCCAGAGAAGGCATCTTCTTCAAATAATGAAAAGAGAGTGGCATATGCACACAAAGACACATCAAGTTTCAAATCACCAAAGGTGAGTCACATTGAGTTAGAAATGGGAGAGAATCTAATGTTTAGGAGAGTCTTGATCAGACAACCAGTGAAGGAAGAACCCAAACAGAGAAGAGCCTTATTTAGAATAAGGTGCAAGATACTTGGTAAAGTGTGAAATGTTATTGTTGATTCAAGATCCATGGATAACACTATCTCAAAAGAATCAGTTAAGAAGCTTAACATTGAAAAGATACCCCATAGTATTCCCTACAAGGTGACATGGTTGAATAAAGGGAAAAGTGTCCTTGTAAATGAACAAACATGGGTTGAATTCTCCATTGGAGGATGCAAACATAAGTTGATATGTGATGTTTTTCCTATGGATGCATGTCATCTCCTATTGGTCATACCATGGCAATATGATAGAGGAACCATTTATGATGGGAAAGAAAATACAGTCTCATTCAAGAAGGATGGAAAGACATTGAAAATATAGTCTTTGCTAGATGAAGGAGACCAGTAAAATACTCCTAGTGTGTTACTTAGCAGTGGAAAAGAGTTCATGGAAACTCTTCAACAAGAAGGTAGTTAGGTATATGCCATAGTTGTAAATCCCATGGAAGTAGAAAAGACTACACAAGAACATATACCAGTGGAGGTTCAAGCACTGCTTGAAAGGTTCAGAGACATAGTCAGTGATGATACACCAGCAACCTTACCTCCTAAGAGGTCTATAAGTCATCAAATAGACTTTATCCCAGGGGATTTATTTCCCAACAAAGAAGCTTACAAGCTCACACCATAGCAGAACTAAGAAGTAGCAAGGCAAGTGCAAGAGCTACTTAATCAAGGATTAATAAAGAAGAGCATCATCCCTTGTGCATTCCATGTGGTTTTGGCATCCAAGAAAGGTGGTATGTGGATACTTTTCACTTATTCTAGGGCTATCAATAGGATTACAATTAGATATAGATTTCTTATACTAGGATTGAGGATTTGATGGATTGTCTTGGAGGGGTCAAATATCTTACTAAATTGGATCTTAAAAGTGGAAACCACCAAATTAGGATAAAGGATGGGGATGAAGGGAAGACAGTCTTAAAAACCACTGAAGGGATGTATGAGTGGAGAGTTATGCCATTTGGGCTTACAAACTCCCCTAGCACATTCGTGAGGCTAATTAATGAAGTGCTAAAAGATTACACTGGTAGATTTGTTGTAGTATATCTTGATGATATACTCATCTTTAGCAAAACAAAGGAGGAGAATCTAAATAATTTTGAGATAGTGCTAAAAAGGCTACAAGAGGAACAATTGTCTATTAACTTCGAGAAATGTGAATTCTTCAAACAAGAACTTTTGTACTTGATATTTGTAGTGTCTTAAGGTTCATTGAAGATGGACCCAAGCAAGGTGGAGGCTATCTTGAACTGGCCAACACCAACCACAAGGATAGAGGTAAGGAGCTTTCATGGTTTAGCTCAATTTTATAGAAAAATTATAAGGAATTTTAGTGGTGTTTATGCACCAGTGCTAGACACCATTAAAGGTGGATTGAAAACCAAGTTCAAATGGACTTATGAAGTAGGAAAATCCTTTGAGAAGTTGAAAGAACGGGTAGCTACCCAACCTATCCTCTTGTTACCTATTTTTGACAAATCATTTACAATAGAGTGTGATGCAAGTGGAGTGACAGTAGGAGGAGTGTTAAGTCAGGAGGATAGGCCTATAGCATTCTTTACTGAGAAGCTCAATGAAGCAAAGAAAAAGTATTCAGATTATGACTTAGAGTTGTATGCTCTAGTGCAGTCACTTAGGAAATGGAGACATTATCTCCTAGCTAAGGAGTTTGTGGTTTTCACAGACAACCAAGCCTTGAGCTATATTAACACACAAGACAAATTGAGAAATAGGCACCTAAAATGGATGGAGTATCTACAAACCTTCACATTTACTATCAAACACAAGAAAGGTCAAATGAACAAGGTGGAAGATGCTTTGAGTAGGAGATTACTGACAGTGCAAGAAGTTCAAATCCAAAGCATTGGCATAGAGAGTTTTAAGAACCTCTATAGAGATGATGAAGACTTATCAAAAGCCTACAAGGTATGTTTTAATTTTCAAAATCACTTTCACAGTCAATTTGCAGAATATACAGTACAGAGTGGTCTTTTTTTTAAAGAGAATCAATTATGTGTCCCTAAGGGTTCAATGAGAGAAAATCTCATTCAGGAGAAGCACAATGGTAGCCTTAGTGAACATTTTGGCATTAGAAAGACAATGAAGCTAGTACAGAGGTTCTATCAATGGCCCAAGTTGCCTATATATGAAAGAAGGTATGTTGAATAGTGTGTTGTGTATATGAAAGAAAAAGGGGGAGCTAGTTGGGACAAATCATAAATGATCCTTCATGGGAACTAATTTATTCATTAAGATAGAAAGGATGGAGGAGAGAGAAAAATTAATGACCTACTAGTGAGCTGGCCTCTGCAACTAACATACCCATCACCTCGACTCCCAAAGTTGTACTAACTAGGATGGTGAACTCACTTATTAGGTGGACCTGGTTCTTAGACCTTGTAAAGAATTCAGAGTGAAAATGGAACCCTAGGAAATACCTCCATATGAATCAAACTAGGAAAGGCTCTTAGAAACGCAACACCTCCTTAGCGCATAATAATAGAACTTTACAGACTCGGTACAACCAGCGATGTGCAGAGCACTGAGAGATTTATAGATCTTAACTCTAACCTACAAGATGCAACCAAGGATTTACAAGGAGATACCACACTCTGAAGACCCATATCTACACAAATTTATAGACTACAGAGCTAGACACAAACAACATTTACAAACAATTTACAACCCAGGAAATAGACGTCTTGCCTTTGAGTTAGAAGACTATAAAGGGAAAAGAGACACACCAGGTTCAGGGACACCAATGTGCCAAACAACAGATGTGACCTAAATGACGAAGGTGAATGAACACCCAGAAAACATGAAAACCAAACCAAACCAAAGATGAACAATAGAAACAAAAATGAACAGATGGAAATGAAAAACAAAAGGAACATGAATAAAATGAGAACCAACAAACCAAAAAACAAACAATACACAAAGAGAGAAAATAAAAAAAATGCAACAAAATAAAAGGAACCCAAGAGCCTACCTAAAATTCAAAATGCTAAAAGGGGGTACTGCAAACAACCTCACCCTGTCACCTAAACGCTCCACCAGAATTGTGTTGGCAAGTTAACTACCTGAGGATGCATGACTCATTTTTGTGTTGTCATCATGGAAACAAATTCATGTGTAGTTGTTGTCATGAAAGACAAAATGACTAAGTAAGAAAAATAGGGCAGACAAAGATACTCAGTGATCAGCACATCAGCGCACATGCGAGAGATCGATTCAACTTATGTGCATTAAAATATAAGTTGTATGACATGTGTACATGCTACATCCAGACATGCATAGTATGGAACTACAGTACGGAAAAGTTACAAGCAGATCAATAGACTAGCAATCCAGGAGACAGAGCATGGAAGCCGACTAAGTGTTTTGATCAGCGTGTGTTATTTTGTGATGTAATGGCTAAGCACCCTTTTTTATATGTTTTTAATGATGTAATTAACATTGTAGTAAACATACTTGAAGCCGACTTGTTTGAAAGCATTGTATATTTTTTTTTAGGGCCGACTAGTGTTTTGTTCTGGGTCGCACCTATTCGGATTTGAATATATAAGTATGTAATGTAAAGATATGAAATGAGCATCAATTATTATGTAAGAGGAAGATATAGAGGGATAGTACTATGAAGTCAGTATATGATATAGCTCTTTGAGAGAGTAAGATCATTCGCACATACACAGAACTGATTAGACAACAGTGTCATCACAGCAGTTCATTTTGATATAGTGCATATCATCTTTCAGAAGGTTGTAGCCTTCATCTTATTGGGCAGTGAGCCATATACCTTTAACCAGGTTTTGTAAAAGACTCCTAACAGGGTCCGACCTTTAACCAGGTCATTGTACTCATATTGTAAAGACTGCTTCTAACAGGGCAAAGGAAATCTCACAAGTTCATTATACTTAGTACAATATTTGTGGGTACTAATTCCCACAGGGGTTTTCCTCTGATCAAGGTTTCCCCATAGTCATATCATGTGTTATGATTTTTTATGTTAAGCTTCATTTTATGTATGTTTGATTCATGTTTAAGTTGCTGAAAAGTAATTAAATAGACAAACAATGATTCACCCCCCCCCCCCCAGTGTTTCTAACAATTGGTATCAGAGCACTGGTCCTCAGCAAATAATTTTAACCACTTGAGGAGATCATGGACTCAACAGAAGAAAAAGACTTGAAAAAGAATCTTGAAGCAGCTCTTGAAGATCTTAATAGATCTGAAAAAGAAAATGAAGAACTTAGACTGAAAGTTGATGGCTCACAAATGCTTATCAAGAAACAAAGACAAGATTTGAAATATTGTTCTACAAGTGACTTAGGGAAAATGATCAAAAATCTCAATGAAGAGAATATGTCTCTGAAAGATAAAGTTGAGAATCTGGATGAACAGCTTACAGACAGCCAAATTGTTATTGAAGAAAAGATCAAAGAAATCAAGCAACTAGATGATGAACTTTTAAAAGCAAACATGAAAGTTCTGGAATTGGAAAACATAAAAAAGAAGTTGGAATCTAAATTAACAGAAGCAAAGGATAAGGTTGATAAACTTCACACAAGTTCTGATTCACTTCAATCTCATCTCAATTCACAAAAGCAAAAAGGCGACACTACTGGTCTTGGATTCAATATAACACAAACCGAAGTCAATCCATTAAAAGAAAGAGAGAAACCTCATGAAGCACTTTCAGAAGCAAGGAAAGTCGAAAATGTTGAAGAGATTAAAGCAGATCTACCAAAAAGGGAAATCAAGCAAGTTAACAAAACTTGTTATGCATGCAACAAACATGGTCATTTGGCAAGAGATTGCAAAAAGGTAAAACCCTTCAATGGTTACTGTTTCTCTTGTAATAAATTTGGTCATAGGGCTATACATTGTATAACTCAGTCACAGTAGAATCAAAGAAGAATGAATCAAAACAATCAGAGAAATCAACCTCAAAGGAATTTGCAAAACAGTACATGTCAGATATGTAACTACAATGGACACATAGAAAAGCAATGTAGCATGATGAACAAAAGCATCAGACCTCCTATCATTTGTCACACATGTGGAAAGGTAGGACACATCTCAAAGTTTTGTAGATCCAAAACTTAGAAACAAGATGAACCTAAGAAATCACTATTTGAAGAGAAAGGAGAAGTTAAGTTTGTTCAAGAAAATGAAGATTCAAGCAAAATTTGGGTTGAAGTAAAGAAGGACAATGATGTTGACAAAGTAGTTGATGCATCCACAGTGGACGCACCCTCTACTTCTGCTTAAATAGACCTTCTTGGTCTTAGGGGGAGTTATTCTAGCTTAGGACCCCTACGCGGTTGGTATACTCACCTATGAGTATGCACCTATGAAATCATGGTTACAAGAACATTATATTGCTATGTGCATTCACACATTGTCTAAAATGCATCAGGATCAAAGTTTCAAAATCTCTGGGTAATTTGTGTATGGTTGCAAACATTAAATGTGGTAGATTGTATAAAAGAAAGAAAGTATTCGATAATCTTCACACTTTCATTCAAAGAGCAAAGAATTTGGAGAGCATTGGATCACTAGACATCAAGGCATGAAGGCATAACAGATTTGGTAGTTGAGCAAATAGATAAGAAGTTTGGAACGGAACCCTAGCAGTCGTGTCATTTCAAAATTTTGTGAAACCCTACTTAAGAAAATTCCAAGTAAGTATTGTGACTCTAGTTGTGTTTGATATACCAGACAAAAACAAATTTGTATTCAAGAGGCATCCATTCAAATCCATACTGGATGATGTGGAAGGGGCTTTCTCCAAAACCCCGCTAGGTGTTGTTCACGTGGAAGATATCCGTGCATATATCTACTGTAAGAAGGAAATAGTAGGAGATGTTAAAATAGCTACTCATATGGCATCCATGATGAAACCTAACTACACATTCAAAGATGAATTCGTGCACTTGATTGATAACCCTATCTTCGAGTATTCTAATGTGCATGAGTTTGATGAGCCTGAATGGGTAAAGATTTTGTTGAGCAGAACACATGATGATCTTTACTGGATTGGTGAGGTCCTTGTGCATATCACCATAGACCTAATTTAGGAATTAACCGGACTTCCCAACACTGGACCACTCTTTCCCACTGGCAAGGATGTCAAAAAGAAGATTGAACAAGTTTGTCTATCCATAAATGACAAGCGCAGAATGATAGTTGACCCTATCAAAGAAGATGACATAAAACTTCTGACAATGATACTCAGATATAAGTTTCAGCAAGCTAGTAGATTGAACAGTGTCTCTGTAGCAACAGTCCTAGCAGCTATAAGAATGGTGAAGGACAACACTCAATACAACCTATGTGAGATCTTGTGCGGTCAATTGATTGACAACATCTGAATCATCAAACATGACAGGAGCAAGACATTCAAGTTTGGATCTCTGATCATCTACTTGTATTTCCATATAGTTGGAAAGGCTGCAAACCTTTACCTAGATAGGAGCAAACCCACAATTTCAAGATATCCATGACTGCATCTGAAAAAGATATGGACAAAGTTGATAAGGCATTTGTAAGCACTGAAGAAATGTGCACTAATGATACCGCCACACAACAAGATGAAGTTCCCATCAATGATCAAAT
>MU225894.1:734462-762426 GCA_018584345.1 Thuja plicata
ATATCCACCTTTCATCTCCCAGTCCTCTTCTCCCATCCACCTACCATATCCACCTTTCACCTCCCAAATCTTGTCTATCGTCACCCCTTCATTTTCTATCCATTCCATCCATCTATCTCCCATCAAATCCATCTATCCATCCTTCATCCTCTAGTATGGGGGCATCCTTTTCCACAAAGTCCTTGGATCTCAATCCACTTATTCCCTCCACTCGCAATCCCACTTTCTCTATCCATCCATTCAATATTACCTATCCATCCATTCTATCTATCTATCTCCCATTCGAGCCATCTCCCCATCTCCACCATTCCTTGGTGCTCCCTTGTCATCGGTCCCAACATCCATCTTCCACTTCAATTCTATCTGATCTATTTCTCTTCTAATCCATTCATATTCCCTTTTGTTCAATGCATCTATCTTCTAATTATCCTTCATCCATTTTTTCAATCCATTTATTCTTCCTTCCTAGCCAATTCAATACATTCTATCTATGCATCCAATCCTTTCATATCAATCAAATCACTTTCTTTCTTCCAACATCCATTTATCCATTTATCCTCAAGCATACCTCATCCACCATCCATCTATCTTAGCTTTTTAGCTTGACTGGGGCAACATCATGCGCATCCCCATCATCACATCCATCATCTCAAGCCCTTGTGCATCTTATCATTAGTATCCTGGGTATCTTCTTCATCCCATTGTAAAATCAAACAAATCGCAAAATTCCCAAAAAATTCAAAAATCGTAAAAAATCCAAAAAATTCATAAATCGCAAAAAATCCAAAAAATTCAAAATTCGCAAAAAATTCAAAAAATTCAGAAATCGCGAAAAATCCAAAAAATTTAAAAAATCACAAAAATTCAAAAAAATCACAAATTCTCCAAAATCTTGCAATAAACCCTTTGTTTCTTTCCGCATCGTTCAGTTTTTCACTTTTCAGTGACATTTTGACTCCTGCGACTACGATCATGTTTTTCACAAAATCAATTTTGCGACCAACTATCCCTGCTCCTCATTTTGTTCACAACTTTTGCCAGCGAATATCTTTTGATCACATCAAATCCAATCCTTTCCCGTCAGGATGCATCCTTCCGGCATCGGCTTATCAAATCCTTCATCACATTAATCATATTCGTGGCAAGAACTTTGGACTAAATGACTGCTTGGTCATGAGGCCTTTTTATTGATTTTATCTTTTTGTGTCAGTTTAAACCTACTCACCACTACCTCGATCTGCTATATCTTGGTGCATTGTGACTAGTGGCTACTGATACATGCGTCTTTTAGAGTGTGCTTTTGTTTGAGCGTCTAGTCCACGCAAAGGAATCCTGTCATCTTTGTTTTCTAACACCTGATGCTTACCTCCTTTTGCAATATCAAAGTCGGATGTGCTCTCCATATTTTTTACGCAAATGGATCTCCAAGGCTCGTTAGTTGCATTTAATTTCATCATTGCATTTGTATTCTTAGTTGCATTTTAGAAGGCTTCTATTTATTACCTCCTCTCCCTTCCTTCTTCCCATTGCATCCTTTTTCTAGAAAATCCCACAACAGTAACATTGTTGTGTTCTTTTCTCGAGGGGGCACAACCCTATATCGTCGTCACCTCGGCACGACTCCTAGAAACCCTCTTCCTCTGGGGAAACTTATTTTCTTGTCTTTGACACAATGTCACTTGCATTCGTAGTTGCATTTTGCATTGGGGATCCACTTCATTTGTGTGTTTGAGAGAGCACACCCACATCCAATCCAAAAAGAGAAAATCAAACAAGCCTCATGGGTGCAACTTGTTTTAGCTCTATCCAATGATATTAGGATACTTTTTTTTGTCTTTCTTTCTTTTATCCCACTTGGATTTTAGATGCTAACCCTCTAATGATTTCTTGTTTGTGAGTGATTGCAGGTTGACATTTTCCTCATACACAGTATGAAATCTGTCATCTTGGAAAATCTATCCACAACAACAAACATGGAATCATTACCTCTTATTGTCCTTGGTAAGCCAAGAACAATATCCATGTTGATATCACTCCAAGATTTCTTAGGAACATAAATCAGTGTATACAATCTAGTTCTAACTTACTCCTTTTGAAACTTGACAAACTCTACAACTTTAAACAAATTTTTGAACATCCTTATACAAATGAGGCCAAAAATACCTTTCCTTAAGTAAACTCAATGTCTTGTCAATGCCAAAATGTCCATCCAAACCACTACTATGTTTTTCCTTGATCAAATTGGTTAGCATTGATCCTCTTAGTATACACAACTTAATACCTTTGAACAACATATGTTCTTGAATGAAATATTCTTCATACTTACTCGATTGATTTGTAATAGGTGTTCTGCACATTCTCCATGGCTCAAAAAAATAAGGGTCATTTTCATACAAATGCTTCATATCATCAAAACTAGGAACCTCAATTCTCATTTTAGTCAACAAAGATCTTATTCTACTCAATGTATCAACAACTCGGTTAGAAACTCCACTCTTATGCTTTATCAAAAATGTGAATTTCTACAAATAATGTACTCATTTCATATATCTCTAATTCAACTTATTCTGATTACCCAAATATTCTAAATCCTTATGATCAGCATACAACACAAATTCACAAATTCCCCATAGATTTCATAGTAGGGCTCCCTAAGACAAAGACAGGATTGGATAGTATCTATGTGGTGGTAGATAGGCTTAGAAAAATGAGTCATTTTATTTCTTGTAAGACTACCCATGATGCAAGTTATATAGCTCATCTCTTTTTCAAGGAAGTGGTGAGGATACATGGACTTCCCCTAAGCATTATGTCAGATATGGATGTCAAGTTATGGGTCATTTTTGGAAGAATCTATGGAGAATATTGGGTACTAACTTGTCTTTAGGATCAGCTTACCATCCACAAACAAATGGTCAAACTAAGGTGATTAATAGGGTGTTGGGTAACTTGCTTAGATGCCTAACCAAAGAGTATGGGCAAACATGGGATCTAGTTATACCACAAGTTGAATATGCCTATAATGAAAGTGTTAACCAAACCACTGGCAGAAGTCCTTTTGAGATAGTGTATGGGATGCGACCAAGGGGACTATGTGAGTTCATATATCTAGGAGCCATGGAGTATAGGAGTGGTCATGAAGAATATTTATCTCAGACAATGAAAGAGATTCAAGAGCAAGTCAAGAAGACTATGATAGAGGCTACTCACAAACTGAAAACCAAGGTGGATGAGAAAAGAATAGATGTTCAGTTTGATGTGGGAGACTATGTCATGGTTCATCTAAACAAATCCTGATTGCAGAAAGGAATGCCTACAAATTTGCAGATGAAAAGAGTGGGACCATGCAAGATACTGGCTAAGTATGGGTACAATACCTATAAGGTGAAACTTCCTTCAGACTTGGGCATCTCACCAGGGTTTAATGTAGAAGACTTAGTGAAGTTCAAGGGACCATTGTCTGAAGTCAACCAGAACAATCAAGACATCTTAGAAGATGTCAGTGCAGTAGCTTTACCTCCAAAAGCTAAACCTCAAGCAGAGAAGGTTTTAGAATCTACAGTAAAGAAAACAACTAGACACAAGGTTTATATGGAGCACTTGGTCCAGTGGAAGGATCACCCTGAATCTGAAGCTACATGGGTGGAGGAATTTTGGCATTGATATCTCTCTGATATCCCCTTATGTTCCTTAATCTTTGTGCAGAGGGGGAGAATGGTGGAGGAGCACCCATGGGTTGGTAAGTCAATCCTATACAATTTTTTTGTGTGAAGCCCTTTGAGGCATGTTGTATATTTCATAAGGTCATTTTGATCATAGTGTGTGAGTACAATAGGGATTAGGGTCTAGTTAAGTCTTAAGTCTTTAGAAAGTTGCAATTAGGGGCTAAAAAGTTATAAAGCCTCCTGATTGGTTAAGTAGATTTGGTGATGTCAGCATGATTTAATTAGGTCTTGGAGTGGTTTAGAATCATGTTTAAACCTATATTGGAGTCTAGGATGAGGTTAGATGAGTCTTGGAACTCATTTTCTTGAAGTTGTAAAAAGATGCAAAAAGATGAAAAAAGTTGCATTGCAACTTTTGCAACTTTTAAAAGTTGCTCGGACAACATTGTCCAAGTTTGCAAAAATGGAGGAGAAGATCCCTAAGCAGAAACCAAAGGCACGGTTGACCTATTTAAGACCTTTGATGACCTAATCCCAAGGTTAGAGACCTATTGTATGGATTCTGATTTTGAGGAATACAGAGAAGCGTTGTTTGTGTGCGTTTTTAGTTAGTTATTGTGTGACAGTAGGTTGAATATGGATTGAATTCAGAATTTTAGCTCATGCATGGATTAGACTAGTTTTTTTTATTTCTTTGTGTGCCATTGGTTTGGTATTTTGAAGTTCTTTATTTAGTTTTCTGTAAATTTTCTTGTTTTGGCACTATCACTAGTTCAAACAGGGCAGTTTGTAAAGATGGAGACCTAGCTCACTATCCCACCGTTCAATCTATATGGCCTCTTGGGGATAGTGAGTAGACTCCATGTACATAACATTTATAGGAGATTGGGCCCTCAAATATAGAGTAATCATTTTTAAGGTCTTTCCCTAGGCGAGCCAGTGGTGAGCCCAGCTAGGGAAGATAATGTTATAGAGTGCATAACTTGCAGAGGTGTGAACTAAAGACCCATTAAGATATTTGGAGTTGAATTTGGGAGTCTTACAGAGAATTTTTGAAGAGGAGAAGGTCCTAACAATCAATATTGGAGTCTAAAACTTGAAGACTATCTAAGAAGCGAGTGAAGTCCTAAAACCCTCCTAAAACCACACATTTTGGGTTAGGGCATTGTATGGAGGGATGCAACCCTAAGACCCCAAAAATCCTTGAGAGGTTGGAAAATGAACCTAGCACCCAAAAAAAAGCTTCAGGGTTACTTTGGGAAGTAGAGAAAATCCCTATTTTCTTAGAATAGGAGACCTAATAGGACTACTAGCCATTAGGTATGTTTTGAAACTAACTGCAGAAATTAACTGTCAAGTTGAATCAAGAGGGACTCCTAACACCTCTAGTTGATCAAATTGGAATGTCAAAGAACACCTCCTCACCTCTGCAAGAGTACCTTACAAGAATGGGGGTGGAATTCCTTTAGGTGAGTTGAAGGGCTAGTGAGTTGAAAGCTAGTAACCACCAAGTAGAGATCTTGTTTTGGTAATTATTTCTTGGTATTTGGGTTGGCTAAGGATACCAGGGGATAAATAATCTTCCAGAAATCCTATAGGTCAATAGGTGTGTAGATAAAGAACCTTAAAGTCTATTTAAAGACTAAGAGCATAAGCTTTTGAATGGCTCATCCAACCTCCCTATCATGCCAATTTTGACACCTCTAGCAACTACCATAGCACCTCTAACCAATTTGCATCCTACATCCAAAAAGATAACCTACATACCTGAATCTAACATTTTGATTATAGACAAAAAAAAAATTGCATTATGCGAGGGAGATGAAGTACACCATTAATCTTTCACATTCTACCATCAAGAAATATGATTTTAACTTTATCTTGGCCAAAAAAATTTAAATGAGAATTATCACCCAAGTATACCTCCAAATTCTTCATATTTAGAAAACCAATCTTTATTAGAGTTCATGTGAAAATATGCACCTAATTCAATTAACCATGCAACATCACATGCATGAGTAGTCAAATTTGCAATGAACGCATTGCCATCTTCCTTATCAGAATTAGAATTAGAATCAAATTTCTTATTTTTCTTATTTTCTTCTTTGTATTCCTTATGGATTTTTCCAATATTATTGCAATTCCACTAGATAAATTTGGACTTTACAAGAGATTTGGATCTCCCTCTAGATTTGGATTTGTTATGCTTCTCATTACTCTTTCCTTTTTCCTTAGGTCTTTTATGAGAAACTAGGGCTTTCTTGGCACTAATGGATACATTTCTTCTCATCTCTTAAAAAAGGAAAGAACCCACCACATCTTCCATCCTCAAAATAATAGAAGTTTTTCCAATGGTTATAAAAAGAGAATCTATAATTTTTTCACCCTCCTCCACTCTCAAGGAATATAGTTTCTTCCTCAAGAAAATATTATTTACTAGAGATTTTTCTTGATACAACTCACCAAGCTTCTTCCATAGCTCTTTGTAGAGGACTCTCCATGGACATTGATTAAAAAGGAGTTTTCAAGGTACAATCTAATTAGGCCCTTAACATTATGGTCCATAATAGCATATTTAGCAGCCACATCTAGGTCTGTAGGTTTCATGACAGTCTCATCAAAATCCTCCCATGGATCTCGATCTATCAACAGATCCTCCATCTCTAGCTTCCTCATTTTAAAATTATTTATGTACCATCATAAATCGTAAGAACTTTATTGGTGTGTATAATTTTATGATTGTTTACCACCCACCTTAGTGTGTTTTCATTTTAACATGCATAATGAGACTTCATGTTGCACCTAAATTGAAATATGGGTCCTGTGGTATTTCAATTTCCTCAAAAATCAATGTGAACCCTTATCTACAGGTGTGCTCCTTGATTATTTCTCCAATTCAATAATTTATTAGTCTATATGGGCCCTCTGTTACCATTTGCAGCCTTTTTACTTCTTCTCGACCTCAAAATTAGCTATAATTTTTAATATAGCATCCTCTAGTTATCTAGAGCTCGTGGTTTAAATTTGAGCCCTGGTCAGTGGCTATACAATTCCCTGGGTGTTCTATTCCTTGGGTTTTGAGTTGATATTTGAATCGGGGTCCCATCGTGGTAATTTAGTGGGGTGTTTTTATT
This sequence comes from Thuja plicata, assembly GCA_018584345.1. Taxonomy (NCBI): domain Eukaryota; kingdom Viridiplantae; phylum Streptophyta; class Pinopsida; order Cupressales; family Cupressaceae; genus Thuja; species Thuja plicata. Next base: position 741,262 of record MU225894.1, read on the forward strand.
TTTGGTCAGCCCTCCCAAGTTTAACCCCTGAAATGTTGTGAGAGGTATATAAGTGGCCTATCTCTCCTCTTTTTGGTAACCAAGATCAAGATTTTCAAGAGCTCTCCCACAATTTTGTATTCAAACATTCTCAAGAAATATCTTAAGCATTCAAGTTGTTTTCAAGGAAATCTTCTCCATGGATCAATTTTATTTCCCTCATTAAACGTCGAGAAAATGAGTTTACTATCAAGGAAGGCAATCTACATACATCTACATTCATCCAAATCTTCAACTCTTGAAAAGTTTTTTTTCTTATTCTCAATCAAGTATTGTGGAAAACTACAATATCCATTACACAGGGTTTTATCTATCATGATTTTATTTTGGATTTTGTGAAGTCAAAGATATTGCATAGACATATTTGATCACATTCAAAGAAGTATTTGCATTGCCAAGGTATGATATACTTCATTTTTTAGATCTATCCTATTCTATATTACAAAAAGCTTTCATTTATCTTATTTCCTTTTCAAGGTTGATTCCAAATAGGGGTTTGACTGAGGCAAACCCCTCTATACAACGTTCTTCCCATTTTCTATGTGCAAGAATAGGTGGAAAATCTATCAAGACTTAATTTAGATAGTCTGGCATCTAACGCACTGTCTATAAAAGTTTCAGACAAAATCACTAGGTATTTATTTCCCCACAAATTCTATACCCTCTAAATCAGCCTTGATTCAAACCACAGGTCAATACTATTGTTTAGTTGTTGTTTCAAGTCACTATATGTTCTTTTATGATTCTTGTACTCATCATGTACATGCTGAAACTTGTCTTGTTTTGTTAATTGGTCTTCTATCTTTCACCATCCAATCACATTCCACTATATTAAATCATCCTACTCATTATAGCGAAGGATTATTACCCCCTCTTAGCACTTAAGTCCTACTTGATCCTATTGGGTCATCTTCCCTCCTAATATGCAATAGGAAATAGGATCTACCCATTGATCTTTTTCTATTGTACAATTTCTAGAAAATTTCTCCACCTTTATTCTCCCTAATGAACTAGCCATTTGAAAATTCTTGCTACAAGAGTCACAAAGTATCTTCTACATAAGCTCTCACTCAAATCCTTATTAGTTCAAAAGACCCAACAACCCACAACTGAAACCAAAGGTGATCAAGCTCTGATACCACTTGTAAGGAAGTTAAGTAGAAAAATAACTTCTTACACTAACTTTGAGGAGAGGGTAATGTAAAATATTTCTCAAATCTTTAAAGTAGTTATAAAAGCTTAAAAAAATAATGTATAAAATAGCATGCATACAAAAACATAGTGATTTACGTGGAGAAACCCCATTCAAGAGAAAAACCTCACCTCTAAAATTCACCCAATATATTATCCAAAAATCAATAATAGATTACAATATACTTGTTGCAAAAGGTCAAGTATATATGTGCTTTTTTCTCGATGAATGGAAATGCAAGGGATGCATAGCTATGTTTCAGAAATTATATTCCTCCCTGAACAGGTTCAAATTCATTTTGGGAGTAGCTTACAGTCTTTAAGTTCCAGATCTGTAGTTACAAGTAGTTTTGGGATCTCGTCTGCCAGAAAATCAGGTCTAAATCAACAAGCCTCCTATTTGTTCCAAGTAGACTTAACATAATTCCTTATGTTCATTTCCAATCTCTAATTCATCAAATTTCATCCACATAGTGAAGGATCATTGTCCCATTTAGTGCTTGGAACCCTACTGAGCCTATTGGGACATCTTCCTTCCAATTGTGCAATTTAAAAGGGTGAAGTAATCTATCCTTTTGCATTGTTTCCCATTTCATATTGTACATATAACATACACCTCTGCCCAAACTACATTTTTTATGAATTCAAAAATTAACTAAAATATATCTGTGCAACCAAAACATATGAAAAATTATATATACACTAGATATTAGTGTGACAAATCTATGTTATAAGAATTATAATTTTACACTTTCTATAAAAAAACTGGTATGCTTGACATCATAAATGTCACTTGTAAAAAAAGTTGATTATTATAAAAAATAAGTTATTAAAAGTTACATAAAAATAGGCACAAATTTATTTTTTAATTTTTTAAAATTATATTTAGATTCTACAAAAAAAATATCACAAATTACTAGTTTGTTTCATCTTCAAAGTTTTAATATTTTGCCTACTATAATGTTAAAATGTGAAAATATGGTGAAAATGTTAGTTTTAATGCAAGTTTGGCCAAAAAGTGTAACCTTGTATTGTAGGGATCACCCAGCTTTAAACTTTCCCTCTTCTGCCATTAATCCTACTCGAATATAAAATATCTTGCCAAATGACTAAAACATATGGCTCTAATACCAATTGTTGGGGTGTAGGCATACTAGAGTAATAAATAACGTAATATTTAATACATAATAAAAATATTTTGAAATAAAGGGGAGCACCACACTCCATTTTGACAATAGAAATTTTTAGTTGTTGCAGAAGGTCAAGTATAGATGTGTTTTTTGCTCGATGAATGGAGATGCAAGGGTATGCATAGCTATCAGATGCAAGTGGCATGGATGGGGCAAGAAAATGTTTCTGTCATCTTTGTAATGTTGTCGATGATAGATTGAATAATTCTTTATATGTTCATGGTAGATACAGTGTCTAAGCGTAGTTTGTATGCAAATATATGTAAATGATACTCAGGCAGAGCTTGTTGTAAATGCTATTTAGAGAGTGTGTTAGCAGAACACATAGATAGAGATGATATTATAGGAAAAGATGGTGGAATATGGATTAAATATCGGACAAATGATATATACTTGAAATGTAAATCTTTATGTTTAGTGTTAATAAAATATAACTATTACCGAGAAAAAAAATGGAAAAGTAACAATTCACAATAACCTAGATTTAATATGGTTCACCCAATGTAGGTTGCATTCATAGAGAAACAATCCTCCAATTTCTCTTATTATTCAACCAAGAACAAATTACAATATGGTATTCAACATTACACAACCACTTATTTATCAAGCCATTTTTGATGATTTACAAAAGTTTGTTTACATACCAAAATAATCAATGACTCCATTAAATAATGGTCAATTTTTGCTTCAGGGACACTGCCCCCCAACCCCTACTATGAGCTCCACCCCCAAGACCAATAGGAGGAACTCTGCCCCCTACACTCCCTTGTAATTGATATAAGGGGAAAACACAGTTGACAAAGTCACCAAAATTTAAGCCCAATAACATGATCTCACTACTTTCCAACATAAAGTATGGAATGAGCCTTTCAGCTATTTTGTTATGTGTAACAATCTTTCATTTTTTTTATTCTTTTTTTAAATTGAAAATTCAATTTAGGGTTTGAGCATAACATTTTTCTTACTAATTTATATAGGAAATTTTATTATAATAAATTTGAAAAAAAAAAAAAAAACGGAAAAACATACATTAGAATACATCGTATTATACAGTTATGTGAATTTGAGAATTTTGGATTGAATACTCACTACATGTGTATTATAGTGAAACCTTATTTTTTATGCAAGAATGACATGTAACAATATTACCAATCGTTGTAACTATAACACTTTATTAGATATTTGGCCATTAGTGCAATCATATTCTCTTGTCTTCTTCCTAAGGAGGATTATGGAGTTTGATCCAAAACATTCAAGAAAAAACACAATCAAAATCAGAAATTGTAATGCACATTAGTTCGATGTCAAATTGTCATGCATTCAATGATTTTGCCCAACGAAACCATTGGATGACAATCTAAGGTAGATTTGGCAATTTTTTGATTCCTGGAGTGGACAAATTTGGTAGTTATTTGATGCTTGGAGTAGACAGGATGTTAGCGTTGAGAGATCCATGACCGTGACAGTTGTTTAAGGGTTCCTTCAATTCTTAGATTGATTATGGCAATCATCCTTGCATTTAATCAACTATAAACTAATGCTCAATTGTTGATTTGACCTACAATATAACTGTTTGAGGGATGATAGATGCTAGTATACTAATTTCCAAGATAATTCTACTTAAGTTTTTCCGAGAATACCTACACCCTTATTATAAACCCTATAAAAGGGTGGCAATCAACCTTGTTGACACCCAACTAAAAGCTCTCAAAGTTCCTAGTTCCAAAGGGTTTTATCCTTTTCTTAAACAAAAATTGATTGCAACAGCAAAATTGACAACCAAAAAACATAAACTCATAATGGCACCCAAGATTAAATAAATACCTGGTTGTAGCTTAGGTCCAAAGGCCCCACTTTGAAGGCCAAATTTTACCTTTTTTGTATTTTTTCATTATTGGTGGTTTATATTAAATAGTTGTTAATTAATGTCATAGGTAGTGCTAATAAACAATTTTTTAAAACAAATGAGCTACAAGGACCGACCTATTTGGGAGGGGACGTGGCATTTTATTCTTTTTAATAGGGATCTCTTGAATGCCAACTTTGGTTGGTGACTTGAGCATGTCTTGCCTAGTCTCATCCTTTTATCAAGATTTTTTGTATATAGGTCGTGCTTCAAATTTTGAACATTTTACTACTACAAAATGTTGCTCAAAAATAGTACATCAAGAACACAAAATAATACAACTCTATTTATTGAATATTATATCTTCATTAACATCGTTGGTCTAGGAGTAACGATAGATTTTCTTGAATTGAATGTATCAAGAAAAGTGGTAGAAACTTTTAAACATATAATAATTAATCATTTTATAGAAACGTAGATGTCTTGTTGTATTTACCAATTCTATCTTCCCTAAAATCATTATTCAGATGCTTATTCTAACATTATCTTTATCAACTCTAGTAAAACTATATAAAGGTCAGCAAGGATTTGGTCCATAAAATGAAGATAATCCAAACTCAAATCACCAAGCTAGAGTTGAGTCAAGAAGAGCTTTCCAAAACTTGGAGAATTATTGAAAATATGTATGTTGGATTTTCATTGATGTCAAACTTGTTGTCATTAGTTTCAACTATGTTGTGAAAGGTGTTCAACAATGTTCCTATATGTTTCAAAGTGATGTGGTGACAGTTGTGTTGCCATCGATGAACAAATATTGATGGAGAAGCTTGTAGAAAGTCTATTCGGGATGTCTTCATAATTATGTAGGGTTTTGGAGAAGGTTCTAGGTATCTACAAATGAAAATGACTGTGTGACTATTCTGGTGAACAATTTGTTAGACTATGTTTTTCTTTTTGGTTTGCATCTAGGCAAATTAATCTACCACACCTTGCAGTTAGAATATGTTGTTGGTAGACATCAGAGGTTGATACATATCAGGTTTAATGGTCTGATTTGGTTCATAGCAAAAGATATGATGTTCTAAATCTCAACATGATAATGATAGAATAGTAGTTTGTAAGAATGCTTTGCATTCCTTCACCTTCAGGTGATTTGTTGTTGCAGCTCTCATATATTGTTAAGTTGATTTTAGGTGATGATAAGTTGCATCCACGAAGTTGAGGAGGCATGCACCACATTCTATGTTTGTTTGGCTGACATGCATTGACAACTTGGTTTTTTGGGACTGATTCAAGATGTTTTTGACTATGCGGTGACATGCGATGATAATGGCATTTTTTTGGATTAAGAGGAAGGTGTGTCAACATGGTGTGATGCCTCACATATCTTATTTCCCTTCCACATGATTTGGAGTTTAAGTTTGGGGCTGACAATTTATGTCTTACACGTGACATCTTATTAGGACAACCTAATAGATGTTATATTATGTTGCAGTTGATATATAAGGGTGGATATCCCTTGGAGATGAATGTATGAGTTGTGCATGATTATGCATGAGATGTTGTGAAATGTAAAGGTATGAATGGGAAAACAAGAAGAGATGAAATTAGTTATAAATGTATGAACAATGAACTGTAATCAACATTTCAATAAATTATTTTCTACTTTGTTCAATCAATATAATTTCATGTACCTATTTATATTGTATATTACCCTAAAGAAAATATTTTTCAATGATTTAAAAGTCTTACCCTATGCCTAATGTCCACTTCAGGAGAAACATACTCCTTGACCTATAGCCTAAAACATTGTAATATGTTCTTCATATAGTGAGTGTGATTCTCACTGTGGTTTTCCCCACATTGGGTTCTCCATGTAAAAATCATGGTGTTATATTTGTTACTCTTTCTATTCATTCATGTACTTACGTGCATAAGTTTAATGGGATGAATGGTTAATAATTGGTTAAGATTGTATACATTCACTCCCCCTACCTCTCAGCATCTAAAAGTGTTCAACAATTGGTATCAAAGAAAGGTTCTTGAAGAAACAGTGTAAGAATCTGAACACTATGTTTGAATCTGAGAAAGATTTAGATGTTATGGGGACACAAGGATGAAACACTGATGTTGTGGGCCTTGAAGGAGAATTGAGGTTTGCACTTATTGAAATGGATGAATTTCAAGAAAAATGGAATAAAGCGAAGAAATTCATTACTTGGCTAAAAAGCATATTAAAGAAGGAAAGAAAACTACTAACAATCTTGAGACAAAGTTGCGAATCAAATCCAAGGAATGTTTGAGGCTTGAAGATGAAGTCTCCATGCCAAGGAAGGAATTGAAAGAAGCAAAAGAACAAAGCAAGTATAATGATTACGCTAAACTTGAAGATGCGATTGTAATGTTGAAAAAGGAATTTAAATATGCAAAGAAATGTGTTAGTTTTAGTACTTACTTATGTTGTGTTAGTTATATTATATGTATTCCAACGGTACTTAGTTACTACCAGTCGGCGGTTGGGAGTCGGTGGTGACGTTTGGTCACACCCCTTCGGGTTTATATAAGCAATGTACTTTCTCTGTGAAGGGATATAGAAGGATAGTGACTATTGTGAATGTACTCAAGTTATGAATGATTAATGAAAGCTTTGGTATTCTTTGATCTATCTAGTGTCATTTGTATTTCCTTATACATCTATGCATCAGTAAACTAGGTTACCCCAGCGGGTAAACATCTGGCGTCGTTGCCTAGACGTACTCAAGAAGACAAGAACTGGATGGCGTGCAGACAAGATGGGCCTATTGGTTGATGAAATTAATCTGGAGGCGGACGAGGCACGTACAGAACTGTATGAAGGGGAAGACAATCAGACAAGGGAGTTTAGAATCATGTTCCAGGCGAAAATAGAAACCTACGTCCGCCAGGAGGCCTACAAAGGGGAAGTTCCAACAAGTGCAGTGTGGTCTGCGATTGAGGCTAATCCTGCAACCAATCGATTGCTAAATCACCTTCCATGCCTATTGGTGCAGGTATCTCTTGCACAACGTGCTCGCCTAGAGGAGATTGCTCAAGAGGAACGGCGGCAGGAAGTCCTCCGAGAGTACCATGAACGGGAAAACAAAAGACTTCAAGAGGAACGTGATGGGAAACGTCATCAGGAATAGTCATGTCTGAAGGTGATGGAAGGAAGGAAGGACACTGTGAAAAATAAGAATGACGAGATCATTCCATTAAGATATTGTAATAAAACATGAATAAATAAAAGTGTCCTCTTTTTTTTAGAAATTCTGTGTTGATTATTGGTGTAAGGAAAAGAATTTATGCCCAACCAGTTGAATAAGAATAGGAATTTAAAGAACGAATTCGAGGAAGAGCAATCTCTTTGAAAAGTAGTACTCGACAAACAGCAAGCCGAGCGAAGGGAGAGGTTCAGGAGACGTGTCAAAAGACTGCCGGAGGGGGTAAGTGAATGCAATGGTCTAGAGGAACCTAACCAGGAGGACGTCATAAGTGACAACAATGATATGTTAGAAGAAACAACGAGCTTGTTCGGGTCCCTAATTTTGACCCCAAGGACAGAAGCCCGAAGGAAGGCAGAAGAGGAAGTCGAACGGAGGGAGTACACTTGTGCAGTTGCCGCCAAAAGTGTCGAAGTGACAGAAGGGCACGCAGATCACACCACTTTGAGTAGTTCGGGAACATCAATTAACCAGGAAAACAATTCTGGAAGACTGATGCCGAGAGGACCATCCCAGCCTATTGTAAAACCAGTACAGAAATAACTTTCATCTGGCAAGGCAACAGGTAGTACATACCATTGTCCCACCCCCAAGGGTGAATATGGCGGCTAACAAGGAGAAGTTACCTAAGTTCCATGGCGATGGAAAAGAAGACCCTGTTTGGCATTGCCACACATGTCAGACAATTTGGTCCACGAATGGAGTCGCTTACCAGTCATAATAGATGAAACAGTTTCCAGCAACCCTCCGAAGGGTAGCAATCGATTGGTACTCTAACTTAGACAAAATCAGAGGGACCATCTGGGACTTATTAAAGAAGGCATTCGAAAAGGAGTTTAGGCTCCTGTGAGACGACAATGAAATCGTCTCTGAAATATATGGAACCAAGCAAGGGAAAAAGAAGACTGTGCAGGCCTACGGCCGCCGACTAAAAGGAATTGTGAGAAAGATGGAGAGTTAGCCAGCCGATTGATTGAAGAAGAGATGGTTCGTCAAAGGGCTGAAATCAAACCTCCAGAGGAAGATGAAGATAGTTCCTCCCACCTTGTACGACAATGCATATAACCAGGCGATAGACCTGGAAAGTGAAAAAAAGATGTCGAAGAAGAAGAAAAACCAGTCCTCTTCGTCAGATGAGGACGACACTCCAGGGGATTATAGCGGCAGTGACGGAGAAGAAAAGAAAAAAGTCACCGCACTACAAAAGGATATGGAAAGCATGCTTAAAGAATTCAAAACTATGAAGGGAAGCACTAGTCAAAACGAAGAAGGAGACTCAAGTGGTGTATCGACTACAAGAAGGCCGGCCACACGAAGGGCGCATGCCCAAAGAAAATGTTCTGCGACATTTTCCAAATGGCGGGCCATTCCACAAAGAAATGTTCGTTCAACATGAAGACACGAGGCCACCAGCAAGTCATGTTCATGCAAGAACCGTCAGCGTCAACAGCACTCGGGAACACACAAAACACAGCATTGTCTGGCGGCTACCGAAATAACCGTCATGGAGGAAGGGGAAACGATAATAATAACACCGACGGAGGTCGAAGCCGCATCCAGTACGATGCTAGTAGGAGGCCAATGATTCAATGTCATACATGTAGCCAATGGGGGCATTTTGCGAGGGAGTGTCCGAAGGGGGAAAAGCCACAATTCCTTTGCAAATGGTGCAGGCTCGAAGACCGCGATGACACAAAATGCCCAAAACCTGGCGTAAACTTCCTGAATATCAAAGGCAATGAAGGGGAGGTGTTGGCAATCACCCGAGAGCAGGCAAAGAAGACCACCTACCCACATCCAGAGACTGAGAAGAAAAGAGTATGCGAGACCAAAGAAGACATCGAGAGAGGAATGATGGCTGAACGAAAAGAAACGCACGATGTCGCGGGAACCTCCCAAGGAGGTCACGCGAAACACAATATACTAAGGCAAGAAATGGAGACAAAAATCCCAATACAATTGGGAGACCTCCTTGCATCCATGCCACAATTAAGAATGGCCCTGCTTAACATGGTACCATCTCCTAATGTGTGGAAGGTGACCGAGACGAAGGCAAACCCCCTCGGGAAGGGAAATTCTGATGAGGACCCGATGTTGTTGGCACTCAACACGAGAAGGCATCCTGCAGTAGTGGAGATGGGAATTCTTGGCACAATACTTACCGACACTATCATTGACAGAGGATCGGGTGTCAATGTTCTACCCGAAGAGACATGGAGGAAACTCGGGTGGCCGACACTGTGGCCGCCAGCCTTCCAACTGGTAGGAGCAGACCAGCATGGGATCAAACCCATAGGTACATTAATGGCACAAAGGGTAATGATTGGCACCCAACCATTTGTGATGGACTTCGTAGTCATTCCAATGAAAAAAAGGGATACAACGCTCTCCTAGGGAGAGGATGGCTTGTGCAAGCAAAAGCTAAACATGACTGGAAACGGAATGTAATTTTGATGGAGCGAGATGGACAGAAATTTACAATCGATTTGAAAAATCAATTGGTTAGTGAAGACTCGGCATCCTCATCAGGATCGGACATCGAAGAAGAGGTTGACATAGGGAGACAATGCATGGAGCCGAACAAGGAAGGGGTACTGGAACTAGAAGAGTGCTCCAAAGACGACTTAGATTCATTAAATGGGCTCTTCCATTAGCAAATGGAAGACTACAAATTGTTTCACTGTAACATGCTAGAGGTGGACGAAGGATCGGAGAGAGACTTGTTTCTGCGAGAGTATGGTGAGTACAAGGAGGGGGAGGCTCGGGTGGAAGAAACCACTGCACACAAATTTTGACGAAGAAAAACCAATCAAGTATGAAGAGTCGTCGGTGAACTTAGGAACCGAAGATACCCCCCAAAAACATTCTCGTAGGTGATGATTGGAATCCAGTGTTAAAAGCATCAGCTTTCAAAATTTTCATGGAGTACCGAGATGTCTTCACCTAGACAAATAAAGACCTCAAGGGGGTTCCACCAGAATTGTGTGTCCACCGAATTCCGTTAGCACCTAGGGTCGTGCCTGTGCAGAAACGACCATACAGGATGAATAAAAACTATGCGGCATGAGTGAATGACGAAATCGAGTGCATGCTAGAGGTCAGGATCATATTCAAAGTCCAAACAAACGAATGGGTCTCACCAATAGTTAGCTCACTGAAGAAGGAGGCGAATCAAATTCGGATGTGTCAATTTCATATGCCTCAATGTGGTGACCATAAAGGATCCATTCTCGATACCGTTCACTGATAGTATCTTGGAGGTCACCGGTCATGAGATTTACTCCTTCATGGATGGATTCTCCAGATACAATCAGATATCCATCGTCGAAGAGGACAAGTTGAAGACAACATTCATAGTAGAGGATGGCATATATGCTTATAACTGAATACCGTTCAGACTCTACAATGCCCCGGTGAAATTTCAAAGAATAATCCTGCATATATTTGACAAAATAATTGTAGGCAACTTCAAAGCCTTTCTGTATGATTGGTCTATTTTTAGTGCCGAAGAGACCCATTTGGTCGCCCTTCAGGAATGCATGGAAAGATGCAGACAGGCACGGCTGGCCCTCAACCCCAAGAAATGTCGATTCATGGTACCACAGGGGAAACTACTTGGACACATTGTGTGTAAGGCTAGACTAAAAACTGATCCAAACAAGATAATGATGATTCTCGAGATGGAGCCACCCACAGATTTTCCAAGACTCAAATCATTCCTTGGACATATAGGATACTATCAGAGATTTATCAAACATTTTTCTCATGTATCTTGCCCGATGGATCAACTAACTCAAAAGAGAGAACCTCATAACTAGGGAAGGAGCAAGGGGAAGCCTTTGAAGACCTTAAGGCAAGGTTGGTAGCCGCACCTATCCTAGTGTATCCTAACTGGGACAAAGAATTCCATGTGCATGTGGATGCATCCAATTTCGCGATTGGAGCCACGTTGGCACAGACGGGTGACCACGGGTTAGATCACCCCATATACTTTGCAAGCAGGCTCCTCTCAAAGGTAGAGAAAAACTACAGCACGACGAAGAGAGAAGCGTTGGGGATGGTGTATGATGTACAAAAATTATGGCATTACTTACTCGCTACCCCATTCACCTTCTTCGTGGATCATCAGGCCTTAATGTACTTGGTGAACAAACCACTTATTCAGGGCTGAGTAAGCAAATGGTTGCTTCTGTTGCAGAAGTTCACCTTTAACATCATAATATGACTGGGAAAAATTCACGTGTGCGCAGACCACCTATCACGCATCAAATCTGGGGAGCCGCCTGAGGGGGTGAATGACGACTTCCCAAACACCCAACTTTTTCGTATTGTTGTTCTTCCTCCGTGGTATGCAAGCGTTGGAGAATTCTTGTCCACAGGACGATTTTCGGAGGGAATACCGCTAGGAGAGAGAAGGAAAATTGTCCTGAGAAGTAAGACCTTCCAACTCATTAACAGGTTATTGTACAAAATGGGACCCGACCAGGTACTCCGGAGGTGTGTAATGGAAGAAGAAGTACAGGGTGTTCTGAGGGAGGCCCATGAAAGTCCCACCGGAGGGCATATGGGACTGGATATGATAGCGTAGAAGGTTTTACTCGTAGGGCTATGGTGGCCCACGTATAATGACACACGGGAATGGGTGGTGAGTTGCGACACCTATTAAAGAGTTGGGAAACCACTCAAGCGGGACTTTATGCCATTAAACCCGTCCAACACTCAGGAGTTGTTCGAACAATGGGGACTAGATTTCGTCAAACCGCTAAAGGCAAGCAAGAGACGCAGGTGTCGATACATTGTGGTGGCGACGGAATACCTTACCAAATGGATCAAAGCTAGAGCCCTGTCAGACAACTCCGCAGTAAGCATGGCAAAATTTATCTATGAACAGATAGTCACACGGTACGGCATACCTATTCAGCTCACTAGCGACAGAGGAGGGCATTTCATTAATCATGTAATACAGTTGCCCACAACGAAATTTAAAATTTTTCACTCACTCTCAAGCCCCTACTACCTGAGGGCAAACAGGCAGGCCGAAGCTACCAACAAGATACTCGTGTCGGTAATTTACAAGTCGTGCGGAGTAGAAGGCGAAGATTGGGAAGAGAGACTTTCGTCAGTACTATGGGCATACCGTACGGAATACAAGGTCACCACGGGACACTCCATTCCAATTGATGTACGGACAAGAGGTCGTCGTCTTGGTGGAATTTATTGTTGATATTGTGGCCTACCGACATTGTAAAACCCTAAAATGGTCTATTTTAGAGGTTGCCCTAAAACGCTTGTCATAAGTCACTGAGATGCATAATGCATTGCAATGTTGGTGTACTACTTTTGCTAGATAATAAGAAAGGTTGGACGACTGTGTAGGTGGACGTAGCCCAGGTTTTGGGTGAACTACGTTAAATCTGTGTTAAGTTTTATTCTTCTATTGTTTTCTGCATATAATTGTTTATTCTTATATTATTCTGGATCTGTCAAACCCTAACATTTATGGTGCTCAGCCTCCGAATAGCACTCGACAACAAACTGGGCGACATGGAGAGCCTCCAGGAACGTTTGCATGCCCTTAAAAAAATTGACGAACGATGGATGTTGGCACAGTGAGCAACTGACGTGGCCCAATAGCATCAGAAACATTGGCACGACAAGCACCTTCGACACACCCGATTCTCCCCAGGACAACTCGTATTGAAGTACAATGGGCGAAATGAGATCAAGCCCGACAAGTTTAAGGTGAAATGGTTGGGCCCGTACCAAGTTCAGGAAGTCAATGCCAATGGGGCAATTAAGTTGTCCACGTTAGACGGGCAACCCATAGCCGACGTTGTCAACGTCTCGAAGTTGAAGTCGTACCATGATCGTCGGGCCCACCACGCACTGTCGAGTGACCACCAGGCAAACAGTTGACAGAGTAATAATTTAAAAAAAAAAACACCACTATACGAAGAAGACACCTGATGGTGACGACACCGTATGGTGAAGTAAACGAATGGTGACTGTCACCGACAGTGAAGTCACCCGACAGTGACAACACCGTACGGTGAAGTCATCGTTCGGTGGTCTCCACCGTCGATTAACCACACCGGCGCAGTGACTCACATCACCATAAAAAGAACCGCGGGCCACTACAACCCCATTATGCGCGAGGAAATTCTTCGATTCTTCGACGGGTGATACCTAAATATAGTCGAAGCAGTTTTGTGCTACGAGAAGGAATTTATTCTTTATTAGTTGTTGATCGGCGCTCTCACTATCTATCCATCGATTAGGATTTCGAGCGGCGAAGGATAGATCACCATAAGAAACTATAGGCAGAAACGACGGGGTTGTGAATTCCTTTGTATTAAAATGATTATGATCTCTCTTTAAGCCGCGGAACTAGGCTCAAGACGTTTGGCCTAGCGTGTTGTAGAGGAAATCATGTGAGTCATAGGTCTGGCTCCTATAATTGTTGGTTCTAAAGCACTACACACCAAGAGAGTCATAGGTCTGGCAGGAATATGCCATTCTTTTTAGACAGCTACACCAACCTGCAGCCGTGATAATTGAAAGGATAAAAGAGAAGATAAGAGACATGGTCAAAGGTTCTAATCTTCATATGGTAACTTATCGGGCAAGTTGTGGATTGTTGTAGAAACATTTCCCTTGGATTTTTGTAAAGACATTCTAGGTATCTCTGAGAGGAAGAAGGGCGTCGTACACCGTACGGACCAGAATATTGCGTAGGAAGTCACAGGCGGCCGTACAAGTTGGGTACCGTACAATTCTCTAGGTAGTTAGAAAAAAAATAAACGGTTATATTTTCCTTCAAAAACAAGCAGAGAAAAACCGTTATGGAATCGGCTGGCAAACGAAATTGGAAAAAATAGTTGGAGAGCATGAGCAAGAAAGCTAAGGTACTACCATCGGGCGTCAAGGTTGTTGGCACCATGGATGTTGGGAGTTCGAAGAAAAAAATAGCAGACTCGAAGGAAGCAGTGACTGCACACACGGTTACATTCGAGGGTTTGAATGGCCTGGAATGCAAAAGATGGTGGCAGGAGACATTGGAGGAAGACCCGGTGAAGAAGAATCTCAGACATGCAGAGGTTCAATGGGCTATTTTAATGCCCCTATTTTGTATTAAATATTTCGAACCCCAGCTACACCAAATGATAGAAGCATTTGATACATTTTCACGTACCAACATCTTTCCCTATTTAGGACATAACCTAATAGTTTCATTCCATGCCTCTGATTTCAGCTGGGTTTTTGGAATTCCAGGAAGGGGCAGAAGATCGATACCAAGCCCAAGAAAATGGTGCAGGAGGTCAAGGAAAATTGGGTATGAAGGGTTACAGGAAATGTTACCCTGAGGAAGTGGAAACTCTAGCAAAAATGACTTCAGGCAGAGGATTGAAGAGGGCTAAGATTGCCGAAGGGCACTGGCGGTGCATTATGGATGTCATTAGAAGTCGGCTCACGGGTGCTAGCAGAGCCTCCGACATCACCATTTCACAGATTCCATGGATGTGTGGTATTCTGAATGGCATAGTTTACGACTGGGCAACGGTCCTTGCTCACAGGATGTACGAATTCATGACCTTGCAACACCGTACTTTTACATGCCCCATCATGCCATCGAACTATTCCTGGAAGCCACGCAGCTACAGATTCCCGAGGAGAAGTTAGTGTTGAGGCCGAAGAGCATTCTATCTACAGACGAGCCTTTGATTTTTTGCTAGAGGTATTTGGATATTGGTGAGGTACCATCCGGGCAACAGAAGACGCCTCGAAACGGAGTCAGATGATATTGACAATGGTCGCAAGCCTACATCATTTGACAATAGTCCGTTGGAGATTAGCAGCCACAACCGGATGAAATTGGCTGTGGAGTCCACACCACGGGCTGTCTTGTTCACTCCACCACAGCTCGGGGCTATCCAATACACCCCAGCGACGACCACTGCCATGCTTACTACGGTTCCCAGTCCAGCATTCGGGCAACCAAGGAACCAAGTGGTTATGAGTCCAGTGGCACCTCTAGAGATGGCAATAGTAGTTACAGAGCTAGGTGATCCAGTCAAGGTGGTAGAGATGGAGCCCTCAGGGGAGAACAGAGGGTTGACTACAGAGGAACATCTAGAGGAGGCACGCCAGGTGGAAATGAAGAAGTGGCTCACCATGTTTGAGCTTACACTCGCAGATGAGGAACCTGTACAGTTTTCCCCTCGGCCAGAGGAGATAGTTGAGACCAAGGTAGTCGGTTCCCTGGTCGGAAACACACCAAAGGCACAAACTGAGATCCCTATAGTGTTCTCTTCGGTAGAGCAGCAGGCAGAGGAGACTGGGGATAGTGAGGCTAGTGAGGCAGGGTCTCGAATTCGCCATCCTTGGAGTCAGGAAGACGTGGAGTTCTGGACAGATGTAGTGTCACGGGGTAGGGAGATGGTGGCTAGAGCGCAGTCGTAGGCTCTCGAGGATGTAACCGCAGACTTGCAGCGCCTCCTTACCTTCGTACGCAGGGACTGTTATGCCGAGTTTGATAGATGTTTCACAGGAGATTGGCCTACTTCCGAGACCGAGGCTATGCTAGAGGCCTGGAAGGTGGCAAAACCTATCATAGAGAGTCAGGTAACAGTCTTAGTGACGGATTTGGAGAGGGCTTTTCGGGAGCTGATCTATTCTCTGTGGCATATTGAAGCCGCCTCTACTGATGCGCATGAGATCGCAGCCAAGGCCAAGCATGAGTTGTCCACTCGACTGGTTGATTTGGAGAAGGTTATAGATGAACAGTGGCAACATTGGATCACTCTAGAGGGGTCCTTGAACGAAGAGATACAAACTTTGAAGACTCGTTTGGAGGCCCAGCAAGTGGCACAGGGGGAAAGGGAGACTCAGTTTGCAGCTGAGAAGGTTGCCCTCATTCAGCAGCTTTCCTCACTCACTGAGGACCGCGACTGTATGGCTCAAGAGCGGGATCATGCGCGGGCTTCGGAGGAAGCCAACCAGAAGGAGCTCCTGAAGGCAGCGGGGATGGTGAAATCTTCCTTGGAGAATGAGCTACGGGTTAAGAACCAGCTGAAGGCCCAGACCAACCAGGTGTATGCACTTCGCGAGCTGTTTGGGAAGTCAACTGGATCGGCTTCTTTCTCAAGGACGCATTCTCAACCCCCACCTAGTTCCTAGTTCTTGTATGTTGTGGTTCATCATTCCTATTTTGTTGTCGTCTGGAGACGACTTTTCTTTAGGGGGGATGATGTTAGCCGTAGTACTTACTTATGTTGTCTTAGTTATATTATATGTATTTTGACGGTACTTAGTTACTACCGGTCGGCGATTGGGAATCGGTGGTAACGTTTGGTCACACCCCTTCAGGTTTATATAAGCAATGTACTTTCTCTATGAAGGCATATAGGAGGATAGTGACTATTGTGAATGTACTCAAGTTATGAATGATTAATGAAAGCTTTGGTATTCTCTGATCTATCTGGTGTCATTTGTATTTCCTTATACGTCTATGCATCAGTAAACTAGGTTACCCCAGCGGGTAAACAAAACGTATTGAAAAGAACCGAAAGTTTAAGGGTGGCAGTAATCTACTTGATGAGATGTTTGGTTTTCATAAACCCTCTAGGGGCAAAGGCGGACTTGGATTTGACAACAGAGAAAGCTCTAAAACTCCAAACAAAGATAACACGTGTAAGGGAAAGGTCAAGGATGAACCCAAGAAGGATAATGAAGACCAAAAAGGTATCAATCTGGTCCAAAACAAGAAGTTCAAAAAGCATGCCCCTGCTCAAACTAGATATTTTTTATCTTCCAATGGTACATGTTTTTCATGTAACAAGGTTGGACATAAAACTAGTGAATGTAGAAGTTAGATCAGATCACAACCATTTAATGGTCAATGTTATGCTTGCAATAAGTTTGGACATAAGACAAATGAATGCAAAAGTAGAATAATGAGAAGTAGATTTGTAAATGTAAACAATGATAGAAATGTCCAATCCTTCAATTGATATCAATGTATTAGGTGGTGCTAAAAAACACTTTTCTAAAACAATTGAGCTAGAAGGGCAACCTATTTGGGAGGGGACATAGCATTTTCTTCATTCAATAGGGATCTCTTGAATGCCAACTTCGGTTGGTGACTTAAAGCATGTGTATGCCTAGTCCCATCCTTTTGTTTAGAATTTTTCTATTTAGGTCATGCTTCCAATTTTGAACATTTTCGAGCTACAAAATGTTGCTGGAAAATAGTATGTCAAGAACACAATAATATAACTCCATTTATTGATTACTATATCTTCATTAATATCTTTGGTGTAGGAAATACTATAAGATTTTCTTGAACTGAATGTATCTAGCAATGTGGTAGCTGAAACTTTTCAATAGATAATCATTGCTCACTTTATGGAAACGCAGATGTATTGCTGTATTTACCAATTCTAGCTTCCCTCTAAGCGTTCATTATTCAAAGGCTTTATTCTAACATCATCTTTATCGAATCTTGTACAACTATCGAAAGGTCAACAAGGAGCTGGTCCATCAAATGAAGATAATCCAGACTCAAATCACCAAGCTAGAGCAGAGCCAAGAAGATCTTTCCAAATACTTGGAGAATATCATCTCCAATCCTGCTTGGTTTTCTTCTATGTGGACTACAGTCAAGGATGAAGACAAATTAAACTAGGCTAACTTCTTGCATATCAAAAGTGTGCAACTTATGATACAGACCATCGCCTTCAAAATGGGAGTTGAAAGGACTCCTCGTTGAGGAATAAAGTATTTTGAACAGTCATTTTTTATCATTTTCTTGCTTTGATAACAATTATGGTGACCCCCCTTGTTTTGTTAATCATTAAGCCGATCCTTATGCAGCTTAATCCTTGAACTTTACTGTACTCTCTGCATATGGTTTTCCTTTCTAAAACTTTGGTCCGTCACTGTTTATTTGCTACAGTGCTATTGGCCATAATCTACCATTGCCTAAAAGGTTAGTTTTGTGCAGTCATGGGGGGTAACCCATAACTTCAGTTGCAATTAATTGACGTATAACAATGCACAGAAAGAGAAGTTCTGAATTAAGCCTTTAGTCAACGGATGATTAACATGTATTTCTATTTAAATGTCTGAATTTTTACCAACCATGACAAAAGGTATCTTTGATAAAATATAATACAACATTGATACATTGTTATTTAGCCTCTTGACCTGATACAAATGCTTTTCAACAGAAGTGAAAAATTATCACCAACCATTAAGAGACTAATTATAAAGATGACCATCAGTTTTATCAATGATAACTTAATCTGTATCATCAAAGAGAATTGAGAAGTTACCATTTGTTAACTGGATAAATTAAATTAGGACAAGGTTAACTTAAATTTCCAACTGTGAAATACTCATGCAGCCAAGCATCATACAATCAGTATGTTAAAGAAAGTACTTCATGATGATGTTTTAAAACTTTGAAAGCCCAACTCAGATGAGGAGATAATATCTTTATTGCTTTGTAAGCATTTGAAAAGAACACATTTATAGTTCTTGAAATGATCTGCTTTTGAAATCCTGTAGAACAATTGCCGCAAATCGTAACCATCACATTATCTGTTGGAGAGGTTGCAAACTTCAATATTTTTAGGTTCATTGTTCATGCCTGCAATGAATCAATATTCTCTTTTGGAGCTTCTGTCATGACAGCCTGAAAACCTTCTTGTGTCTCCTTCTTGCTGAGGTATAAAGCATGTTCTTCCAAATATTCCTTGCTGTTCATCTCTGTCAATCTGCCACGAGAAATAAAACCTATTAACTAATTAAAACCTTATAAATAAATCCCTTGGTCATGGTTCTTTGGCAGCTCCTACTTGTCTTAAATATTTCATAAAGAAATTACGGCAAGTGTAACTGTGAGCCACATGCACTTTTTCTATGAAAAAAATCACTTGAAAGTAATTAATTCACAAATACACAAAAGTACGATGGCCCTATAGGCTAAAAGTTTGAATTGAACTTATTTCCTTTGAACCAAAAAAGATGTGAAACATGTATGGAAAGGAACAGGTCATTTGATAAAATATCCGTCTGTTATAAACTAGTCTAGCAATACGATAACCAGGTGAGAGAAAACATCTGTTATCATCGTGGAGAACAATATATATCACAATACAAAAAGGCACAATACAGACCTTCCAGTGTATAAGTATGGCAGCAATTTAGCGTGGAATAGCTATAGTCATCAACTGAATCGTCAGATAAAATGTAGACAAAATGACTCATAAAACAAGGTTTGTTCCAAGAAGTAAGATTATGAACTTCAGTTATGTCAAAAGAGCAATTCAATGTCTATCTTACAAGTGGCCTGTAATTAAACTAACATTCTAAGTCGATCTTTCAATATAACTATTACAAACTTACATGGAGGCCTTATATTTAATTCACAAGGAAAAATCAGTATCAACCTTGCAGTAAACAATTTTTATGAGGCTAGAGATTACTAGAGACAAATATGATCTTGTGTACCATATTTCACCTATATGTTGTTATAAATAAGTAATAAAAGTCTGACTTACCTAAGACATCAATCGGTGCATATACATAGATAAGGTTTCAACTTTACATAAAAAGTTCAAAATTTTTACCTGCTAATGGTTCGATCTTTTGCAAATCCCAATTCATTGTCAACACAGATATCTGCATCATCATTCTTCCTGGAACGCGATGAAGTTGTTGGTGCAATCCTTTTTGCATCAGCAATTGTAACAACCCATTCAAAGAGTTCTACTGGAGATGCCTCTGCTGAGCACAGAAATCTGGCCTTGTTTTCATACATAACCTGCATAAGATAACATGAAATGTCAACCATGCCTGCTGTTATACTTCTAATTGATATTTCAAAATGTCAAAATATCAATCCAGAAACTTGCAGCCACAAGATGAAGGCTCATTTTAGTGAAGCCTCTTCCTCAAAAAACAGCTTTGTGCTATATGCCTTGATTTTCCTAGTTACCAAAATCGGTAGCTTACCTGCATTACTTAGACATACCCCACAATCCTTGGTAGATGTACCCATGTTACCAGTTCCAGAGGCAACAGGAGACATCTGTTCATGAATTCTACTCGGGATTGAATTCATTTCAATTTTTAATTAAATTTTTTTGTTTCAATTTATCTGTTCTGCATTTAATACAATGTGTGGTTTCCCAGTTGATTCAACCTCTTTAATAAGAAATCTAGAATGAATTCCAAAGAGTGCTAGCTCTAGTATTTCAGACACTTGGGCACTAAACAGACAACAGAATCAATTACTTCCAACATTTTTTACTTTGTGAGAGAACAAATTTCCGCATTCTGGATGCATGCAAAGGTACAGGCACATTCATACACAAAAGGGCACAGACATGCATACATGGCCAAATGCACACACTCAAAGCCCGAGTTATTGATGCACTCATGGTCAGAAATTAAACTCGTGTACAACCACACACACTGATAATCAAGCATACCCAAAATTCAAAAATGACAAACCCTAATCCATAAGGTCATGCCCATCTACTGAGGTAACCATGTGAATCAATTTTAGGCATAAAAAGAGCTGCTCATGTCAAATACAATATCTCAAAGAATCCAACATGCACAGGCCTCTTTCCCAGACAATCAAAAGAAGTGA
>MU225894.1:771992-798670 GCA_018584345.1 Thuja plicata
AACCTTATCATTGAATTGAAATTGCATAAGTAAACAAAGTAAATGAACAAATTCACCTTGCTTGTATAGAAATCCTTGTGGCAGATTCGAATCCTTGGATCCACAAGTGTGTATGCTCCAAAAGAATGTAGAATTTCAAATGTAGGATGTCTCAAATCAATTGCTTGTAGATCTTCAACACCAATCTTGAATGGATCTCTGAATAGGAAGAGGCTTTGAGGAATGTGGATGGAGAAATCTTCAACAAGGTACAAGAGGGCTCCATAGAGCTTGAATCCTTCAATGGTTGCTAATGGATCTCATTGATGAATTGAATGCTTGAAGGTTCTTAAATGCTTGAATGCTTGAGAGTAGATAATTACTTCTTAGCTTTCTCTTCACACTTAGATTTCACTTTGATTGTTCTTTCTTAGTTGATGATTTATGGTTCCAAGTCTTAGAGAAAATGAGAGGAGAAGGCTTCCTTATATACGAGTATAGGGAACAGTCTTCTAGAGAGGCCTACATAGGAGAATTAAATTCTAATTAGACCTATATCCCTAGAAGTGGACCTATATTAAATAAAATTTCAAGATTTGTTTCCCCAAATACCAAAACAGTCGACCCAGAAGCGTGAATTAAATCTTTCTGAAGCCCGACATCCAGGATCCCAGGAAACATGAAATCTGGACCCTGGGTCAGAATCGAGGTCAATTCTGACCTAGGTCAGGGTCAAGGTAGACCTTGACCAAGGTCGAGGTCGACCTTGACCCAGAAAGGTCAATTTTGACCCTGAGGTCAAAAATCTCAGGTTTGCAATTTAGGATGCCAGAAACAGGCCGGAGAGAAGTGAGAAATGGGGTAGAACAGGGGGAAATCCATATCCAAGTCAGAGACCCATTCAAGGTGCTTGACATGACCCCAAAGCACTTACTCATAGGGCTAAACCATTCTACAATGGAAGTGCTTCCATTTTCCTACTATACATTTAGCCCCCACTTTAGCAAGAGCATGGACTCGATGCAAACTCTTGGTAAACGAGATCATGAAGAAAAGATGATCTTATTGAAATCAAAAGGGACAAAGGAATCCTCAAGCCCTTGGGGACTTAATTATTTATCAACCCTAAGATCACAATAAGAGAGATATCACTAGTTAAAGAGAAAAATAGAGAGGGTGTGATTACCTCGCCCAATGAGAACTTATGTCTCATTATGAACCACACAAGGAAACAGTGCAACTGGAAAGATGGAGTCAAACCGCCTAGTGAATGTGGCTACTCACTAGTCAACCCATCGAGGAGATCTTGTCTTAAGGAAACCTTCCAACCTTAAGGGATCAAAAACATAATTGAAACTAGAGGGATCAAGAGATCTGAAGAATGTTGTTTTCGGGTGTCTGCACTGAGTTTCTGGAAATTCTGCAACTGGATCTGGAACAGAAACGCAGAGACAAAGAAAACCCAAAAATCTTTTCCGAATCTGACTCAAGTCTGATTTTGATCCAAAAATGAATGTCACCTTTGACCCAAAATTTTTTATTCTGACCCAGAACAAAATGTCGATTCTGACCTGCACAGTCTGACAAAAAATTTGTTTCTGGATCCTGACAATTTGTCGAAAAGGGTATCCAAATCTGCACTCCAATTCACTGTTCCAAACCTGTCCCTGCAAGAAAAATGGTTTGTTTGTTGGGGGAGGGGTTTGCCTTGGTCAAACCCTGGTTTTGGAATTAACCTTATCATTGAATTGAAATTGCATAAGTAAACAAAGTAAATGAACAAATTCACCTTGCTTGTATAGAAATCCTTGTGGCAGATTCGAATCCTTGGATCCACAAGTGTGTATGCTCCAAAAGAATATAGAATTTTAGATGTAGGATGTCTCAAATCAATTGCTTGTAGATCTTCAACACCAATCTTGAATGGATCTCTGAATAGGAAGAGGCTTTGAGGAATGTGGATGGAGAAATCTTCAACAAGGTACAAGAGGGCTCCGTAGAGCTTGAATCCTTCAATGGCTACTAATGGATCTCATTGATGAATTGAATGCTTGAAGGTTCTTGAATGCTTGAATGCTTGAGAGTAGATAATTGCTTCTTAGCTTTCTCTTCACACTTAGATTTCACTTTGATCATTCTTTCTTAGTTGATGATTTATGGTTCCAAGTATTAGAGAAAATGAGAGGAGAAGGCTTCCTTATATACGAATATAGGGCACAATCTTCTAGAGAGGCCTACATAGGAGAATTAAATTCTAATTAGACCTATATCCCTAGAAGTGGACCTATATTAAATATAATTTTAAGATTCGTTTCCCCAAAGACCAAAACAGTCGACCCGGAAGCGTGAATTAAATCTTTCTGAAGCCCGACATCCAGAAACCCAGGAAACATGAAATCTGGACCCTGGGTCAGAATCGAGGTCTATTCTGACCTAGGTCGGGGTCGAGGTAGACCTTGACCAAGGTCGAGGTCGACCTTGACCTAGAAAGGTTTATTTTGACCCTGAGGTCAAAAATCTTAGGTTTGCAATTTAGGATGCCAGAAACAGGCCGGAGAGAAGTGGGAAATGGGGCAAAACAGGGGGGAAATCCATATCCAAGTCAGAGACGCATTCAAGGTGCTTGACATGACCCCAAAGCACTTACTTGGAGGGCTAAACCAGTCTACAATGGAAGTGCTTCCATTTTCCTACTATACATTTAGCCCCCACTTTAGCAAGAGCATGGACTCGATGCAAACTCTTGGTAAAGGAGATCATGAAGAAAAGATGATCTTATTGAAATCAAAAGGGACAAAGGAATCCTCAAGCCCCTAGGGACTTAAGTCTTTATCAACCCTAAGATCACAATAAGAGAGATATCACTAGTTAAAGAGAAAAATAGAGAGGGTGTGATTACCTCGCCCAATGAGAACTTATGTCCCATTATGAACCACACAAGGAAACAGTGCAATTGGAAAGATGGAGTTGAACCGCCTAGTGAATGTGGCTACTCACTAGTCAACCCATTGGGGAGATCTTATCTTAAGGACACCTTCCAACCTTAAGGGATCAAAAACATTGTCAATTGAAACTGGAGGGATCAAGAGATCTATATAAATTTAAACTGTAGGGATCAAGAGATCCTATAAGATAAAAATCCATGCTTTAAGGATTAGTCTTTAATCCATAAAGGGAAAAAAATTTGAAAGTGCATGTGTGCAAAAAGTGAGTAGAGTGTATGCCCCCATGTTAAAGTCTTTTCTAACACTTTTAACATAAGCAATGGCTTTAACAGAAACATAAACAACTCTATTGATTACGTTTCCACTACAAGATGCCCCCAAACGAAGACAAATCAACGGAAATACCACATAAACATGTACAAAGAACACATAAGGGATCTTCCTATTGTGGGGCTAGTATGATCGTGAGATAATATGTATATATAGATATGATATTATTGCAAATGAATTGACATCATTCCCCAAAGAAAGTAGAACTACAATCACAATGGAGGAAAGAAAACGCAAGAGTTATGAAGAAGAGTCTTTTTGGACCACAACATGGAGACAAAAAAAATCAGTGCTGCCATGTTGCAGATCCAAGCGGACTACACAAGGAAAACATTTACGAATAATAGCACTAGTACAACATAACATGAAAACAATATATAGAAGAATAGAGATATATATAGAGGAATTTTACAACAGGCTTGATTCCTTTATCACCTTGCACCAACAAAGTAACAAGGGTCGTATAAAAGAATCTAACAAACATTTAGCAAACACATTAAGGGAGAAGCACAATACAACAGGCAAACAAAAAAAGGGCTACCATGAAGGACAAGCCAGCCAAGCGCATCGCCTACTCTCCCCATCTTGGTTTATATCATTTAGGGAAGGTGGGAAACTCACAAGAGGGACTATAGCCAACACAGTAGGAATAATAACTAGTTCCAAACAAGGATCCTCTTGAGAATCACGATGTTCGATACTAGGTGTAATTATCAATTGGGTTGAAAGCATATGAGGTAAATCAGTGTCAATATCGATGGTCTCATATTCATCACTAGGATCGATAGGATCATCAAGAGTATCTTCCTCATCAAAATTAATTAAAATAGGATCTAAGATGTGAATAGAATCATCATAATCATTCATCTTAACATCATTATGAACATTAACCTCCTCCAACACATCAAGCATAGGTTGGCCAAAAGAAGGTAAAGAATTTTGAATAACAGAGGAATGGGCCCTAGCATTAGCCCTATGCTTCTTACGATGTTCATTAGCAGATCGGTTAAGCTTCACTTTGTTTGAAACATGGTGAGGACTAGGAGGAACAACTAGTTCTTTCATAGGCTCGAGAGGAGGATTCTCAGTAGGCTGAGAAGCGATACTGGGAGGTTGAGTAATAGAGCTAGAAGTAATGGATATAGGAGGTATAGAAGGAGTGGGCAAAAGACCACGGTTAAGATCTATCTGAGGCATGCTTAACTCGACAATCTTGTGATGTTTATAGGCTTGATATGAACAAAAAAGGTTATCAGGGAAAGGAGGACATGAATTAGGTAATGAAGGCCAAAAGAAATCAAGAGTAGCACAATCTCTAGGCCTAGAAGGTTGATACAAATTGTGATTAATCGTTTTCACTTCTCTGTTATGAAGGAACTTAATACACTTATGAATAGGAGAAGCAACGACATGCATGGCAGTTAACCAAGGCAAACAAAATTTGACTTGAAACTGATCAGAAGTAGGAATGACAATGAAGGTAGTATCTACAACTTTACCACAAAGTTCAACAGACAAGTTAATAGAACCAAGTGAAGGATAGAGAAAACCATTACAAGTTTGGATCCATGCATCAGATGTATCATAACAATCACATTGTAGATTTTTTATAAAAAGGTTTTCCTCAGTAATGACATTTATTAAAGATGTGGGATCAACAAGACAACTACACATAGGTATCTTAGCAATCCTAGCATAAATATAAAGGGGACCATCGGGAGCCTTAATAGTCTCAGAATCATCAAAGGTGATTGAGAGTTCCCTAGGTCGTTTATCCTTAGTTTGTTTATGAAGTTTAGGTGGAACTTAAAGTTGAAGTGGAGGCGAAGGATCTTGAACAGTAGGTTGAGATGAAACAATGCTCTCCACATGATTAACAATGTGATTGAGATCATTCATCTTTGAATTGTAAACAATATCCATACAAGATGGTTGAGCAATGGTATTAGTATCATGTGTAGGTAAATGATTTGTATAAATTTGAAGGTTTTGATTAGGAGGAGAGACAGATTTGTTCCCACTACCATCAAAATTATCAATAGATAAAGCATTAGAATCAATTAAGTCTTGAACTTTATGCTTTAGAGAATAGCATTTTTCAGTATCATGGCCATTATGTCGATGGTATTGACAAAAATCTTTAGGATCAAAGGATTTTGATGTCACCGTAGTAGGGAGAAGAGGTCGAATAGGAGGCAAGGTAATCATATTAGCACTTAACAACCTAATCATAATAGAATGTAAAGATTTAGGGAGAGGAGTAAACATACGATTCATACGGAAAGCAGTGGATGCAGAAGTAGCATTGCTGGATGCAACAACAAATTGATCAGCTCCTGCATTCGCCTGTTTATTTATCTTGACGTAGTTGTTAGGTTTCTGAAACTTATTAGGATTAGGAGTAGCATCACTCTTATCAATTGGAACAGGAGCCATTGGAGTGTTTCTCTCAAATTGACTCACTTGTAATTGATAATGATGAAGTGTTGCACAAAGTTGTTGAAAAGAGGTAAATTCAGTAAGCAGAATCTTATCTCTAATATCCTTTTGTAAATTTGAAATAAACATACACTGAATATTAATATCAGGAATAGGATAAGAAATATGAACATACAAATGGTTAAATCTACCAATAAAATTGGTCAATTTTTCCTTAGTGTTTTGTTTACAATGCATTAAATCAGTTAAGGAAACTTGCGGACCAATGCTATTTTAAAATTTTTGGATAAAGGTATTAGCAAGTTTAGGAAAAGAATCAATAGAATAAGGAGGTAAAGAACAATACCATTGCAAGGCCTTATCATGAAAATTTCTAGCAAACAACTTGGCCAAAATCCTATGGTCATGAGCATAATCACTACAAAGGATTTGAAATGTTTTAACATGAGTAATAGGATCTCCCTTACCACTGTAATTATCAAGATGAGGCATATCGGCTTGCTGAGGGACAGTAGCATGAATAATGTCTAAGGATAAAGAACTACCCATGTCACATGTGGGAATGCTAAACTTGGATTGGGTTAAGGATGCAAGTTGTTGTTGTAAAGATGACACCGTTTTAGCCAAACTAATGATTGTGGAATCATTAGAAGAAATAGGTGGCATAGAAACATTAGTAATACTAGGAAAAGTGTAGGAAGCGGCAGGAATGGAAGACACAATTGGTGGAACACTTCGAACCACAATTGGAAGAGGATTGGAATAATAAAAAGGAACGCTATAGTAAGAAGGTTGTGAGGTAGGTAGAGACACCGGTGGAACACTCAAAGGAATAGATGGAATTGGAAGAGATGTAGTCATTAAAGGAGTGTAAGTAGGAATTCTAGGTAAAGGAATGGAAGAAGGTTCCCCACTAGTGACAGGAGGATTGAATCCTAGATCTTGAGCCTCTTGAGCTAAAGGTTTAACATTCAAATACACAAGATGAGTGATACCACGTAAGAGATTAACACCTTGATCACTATCACGGAGGACTTTCTTAAGAGATTCTATAGCTTGGATAGAATCTTGATTATGGTTTTCTTGAATAAGCCAATTTCCCATTTTATCAAGTTTGATTGAAAGTTTTTGGACTTGTTCAGGAGGAACTCTTAAAGCATCATCCTCATCATGAGATGAGTGAGAAGAGTTGTGCTCCGTAGAAGGATTAGAATCATGAGTGGTCAAATTGTCATCTAGGATCCTAAGGAAAGGAGAGGAAGACTTAGGATCAAAGGAACCCATAAGTCTACGGCTTCTTCTAACCAGGATACTACAAGTAGGACTAGAATTAGTAAAGCTCATGCACCAATGCAATGCAAATGAACTAATTTAGGAAACACGAGCTTTTGATTTTAATTTTTTGAAATGTAAATGCAAGAACATAAAAGAAAGATAATCTATTATGCATGCAAGATCTAACATAAAAATGTAAATCTAACACCACAAAGAAAGAGTTGTCTATCACGGGTTCACCAAAATGTAAAGGATAGAATATGTGTAGATAAAATAATGATGTGGGGTAGTAATTGAATGTATTGTTGAGATAGTGGAGAAGGTAAGATTGTCCTCTTAATCCCAAATTTCATAAAGGGAAGATCCAAATTGATTAACCTCAAAGAAAGGATCAATGCATAGATGAATCAACCTATTAAGGATAGGGATAAAGAGAAAAACCCTAACTTCTATTTTATAGAAGAGAGTGTGTAATAGATTTAGGAATATTAAAACTTTAATTGGAATGAATTGAAAACAAGTACTAACCTCAAAAATGCAAACAATTTGAAGAATGTTGTTTTTGGGTGTCTGCACTGAGTTTCTAGAAATTTTGCAACCGGATCTGGAACAGAAATGCAGAGACGAAGAAAACACAGAAATCTTTTCTAAATCTGACTCAAGTCTGATTTTGACCCAAAAATGAATGTCACCTTCGACCCAAAATTTCCAATTCTGACCCACAACAAAATGTCCATTCTAACCCAAAATGTCTAATTCTGACCTGTACAGTCCAATAGAAAATCTGTTTACGGATCCTGACAGTTTGTCAAAAAGGGTATCCAAATCTGCACTCCAATTCATTGTTCCAAACCTATCCCTGCAAGAAAAACGGTTTTTTTTTTTTTTTTTTTGGTGGGGGGGGAAGGGTTTGCCTTGATCAAACCCTGGTTTTAGAATTAACCTTATAATTGAATTGAAATTGCATAAGTAAACAAAGTAAATGAACAAATTCACCTTGCTTGTATAGAAATCCTTGGATCCACAAGTATGTATGCTCCAAAAGAATGTAGAATGTAGAATTTCAGATGTAGGATGTCTCAAATCAATTGCTTGTAGATCTTCAACACCAATCTTGAATGGATCTTTGAATAGGAAGAGGCTTGGAGGAATGTGGATGGAGAAATCTTCAACAAGAGAGCTCCATAGAGATTGAATCCTTCAATGGCTACCAATGGATCTCCTTGATGAATTGAATGCTTGAAGGCGCTTGAATGCTTGAGAGTAGATAATTTCTTATTTGCTTAGTCTTCACACTTAGATTTCACTTTGATCCTTCTTGCTTGGTTGATGATTTATGGCTCCAATTCTTAGAGAAAATGAGGGATAAGGCTTCCTTATATATGAATCAAGGGCACAATCTTCTAGAGAGGCATACATAGGAGAATTAAATTCCAATTATACCTATATCCCTAGAAGTGGACCTATGTTAAATATAATTTCAAGAATCATTTCCTTGAAGACTGAAATAGCCGACCTGGAAGTGAGAATTAAATCTTCTGAAGCCCAACATCCGAAAACCTAGGAAACATGAAATCTGGACCCTGGGTCAGAAACGAGGTTGATTCTGACCTAGGTCAGGGTTGAGGTCGAACTTGACCTAGAAAGGTCAATTTTGACCCTTAGGTCAAAAATCTCAGGTTTGCAGTTTAGGATGTCAGAAAAAGGCCGGAGAGAAGTGGGAAATGAGACAAAATAGGGGGGGAAGCTAAATCCAAGTCAGATACTCATTCAAGGCACTTGACATGACCCCAAACCACTTACTCGGAGGGCTAAACCAGTCTACAATGGAAGTGCTTCCATTTTATGACTATACAGTTTTATGAAGTGAATTAACCATACAACCAATTTGATATTCCAATGTTAAATAGGTGGGCCACAATTCACCAAAGTTAGTATCAATTTAAAAAATAAAAGGAAAGGAAGACTATCACATCCCTCTTTTTTCTCTCATAACTAAGATAGCGTAAAGGAGGATATATGTGAGGTATCAAAATATTTTTTTTTTCTCTCACCAACCCAACTATCTGCATTAATGATTAAGTCTGGAGTCTTCAGAAGACAAACCATCTGCATTAATGACCCAGTCTAGAGTCTTCATGAAACTGTCATTATTCTAGATGGAATGGATCCAGTAAGGAGGAAAGCACACAGGAAAAAGGGGATTCAAAGAATAAGGATTCAACAAAATAAAGAGGGGAACAACGGTTTAGAAAGGAGGTGCACATTTGAGAGAGGGAGACCATATATTGAAAAGATTAAAAAAACACAGAGTTAAGAGGATTGTGCACAGCAAATGGGGAAGAGAGCACTTTGGTGAGAAGGGAGACCATGTTATGATTTAGAAAAAAAAAATAGAGGGAGACTTAAGTGGAGAACAGGAAAGAAGGGAGTTAAAAAGAAAGCGCAGTTGGTGAAGGAGGAGCTTGCTATCATAGGAAAGAGCCAGCGCAAGAAGAAAGGAAGACAGAGGGGTGTGTGTAGAGGAGAGCGCATAGGAATAAGGGAGAAAATAGTGCGTAAAGAGGTAGAAGGAAAAACAACACTGTAAAATAGTAAGGAGGTAGCACGTGGGAAGGGTGAAGGTAGCATGTAGGAGAGATAGAAGATCCATGCAGAAGCTGGGAAAAAGCACGCATAAGGCAAAAGGGGAAAGAATATATCAGTGGTAACAGTTCAGAGGAGAACTGGATAAGTCATTATCAACAAAAACTCCAGGTTTTTAATTTTTAATTCATTTTTTTTCTTTTCATAAAATTTATGTGCAAGAAAGTTGATATTTACATATATATGGAAAATAATTACTTAGTTTTGAACCATAGAACCAACAAGTATGGAAGCTAGAAACTTGCAACATGGGAGAAATATTAATTCAATTTTCAAATGCTTTTTTGTTTGTTTTTTTAATCTTTGGGAATTCTACGACATTATTGGAAATTTTTCTTGGCCATTTTACTTTAGAAGAAGAGGGGCAGCTAGCAACTTCTTCTTTTTTTCCATTTGACAAAAACCACTCTTGATTGACTTTTCTTTCCTTGACCTATTTCATCAGTGGTAATATGTTATCCTTTTTTTCTTTCTCTGTGTAAAATTTCATAGATAGCAGTGTTTTCACCAGATAGATGTATTATTCTTTTTAGACTTCCAGTTTAAGATATAAATATATTATTCTTTCTAGACTTTCAGATTAAGATATAAATGTATTATTATTTTTAGACTTCCAGATTAAAGCAGATTTTTTGGGACAAATATATATGGATGTTTGAGTACAGGAACATTTAGGTACTTTTAAAAATGTGTGATATGCGTAGATTTGAGCATTGTACAACTTTTGAGATATTATTCTTTTAGGAACATAATCCGATGAACTAAAAAGATAGTTAAAGAGAAAAGACATTAGAGAATTTTGAATTTACTTCCTTAGGAAATGTGTAACTATGTTATTTTTCTTTCTATTTTATGTTTATTGGAAAGGGTGTTGAATTTGGGGAAAGACAGGAAAGGGTAAATTCTGTTCATCTACCTGCCAGTAGAAGTCTGGTTTTTTTTTATGCTTTGGATAAATATTTTTAACACATGTTTTCTTAAATGTGTATGGTTATGTTTCATCTTCCTATAGTCTATGATTTGTTCTACTTAGACATATGTTGAAAGTAGTTAGTCTCAGAGACACACCAGATTCATTTTGATCCATCAGTTCAAGTAGCTAGACTGCTTGGGCAGGGTCGATGCACTCTTCATTTTAGGATGAGCCCCGAGGGAGCTAACCACTCCATGGTTGGGTGGATTAATCCCCTGAACCACTCTATCATCTCAAGATTTTGAGATGGACATATGTTTGATGGTTTAGGAGATAGGATCATGCAGATAGACAGTTGTATGATGACATTCATGTTATTGTTCATATGACCCTATGGTTTTGTACATAATTTAGTTGTGTTATAATCCATTTATGATGTAAGGTGTACGACAGTTTGGTTGACATCCCGAGTTATTGAATAATTGTAATTTCATTGATTATAAATTATTTGAAATTTTTTATTTATGAACAGCCTTCTATATTCGACAATATGGTTAGTTTCCATTTTTGTACTTCTTGGAAGTTAAGAATATTTATTATGTCATGAAAGGAAGAATTGATTATTTTTTCTTATCCTTTTTGTTGACCAGTCTATAATGATTGACCGACTATGATTTTTAAATTGACATTTGAATATTTTTAGTATTTTTTCTTATGTGGCATTTGTTGGTATTTGTTGGTTCTTACATGTGGTATCAGAACTATGTTTAAACACTAGGACCTTTGTCTACTGTTGCTAAGTTGTGTACCTATGCTTGGTGCGGGAGTTAATCTGACACCATGGATACCAAGAACAATAAATGAGATAGTTCTATAAATGATCTGAATGGTGAATCTAATCAGAGGTTGGATCAGCTCTTGGATCTCTTGTAGCAGTAGGGTGATCATATGGATCATCTTGAGCAGGATTTGAGAGGTAGGAAGAATGATGAGGAAAGAAGGAAGAGGGAAGAATATCTAAGGGTAGAAGCTCAACAGAAACAAGAGGAAGATTTGAGGCTAGAAACTCAGCATAAGCAGAAGGAAGACCTGAGATTGGAAGCACAGAGGAAGAAGAGGAGGATAAGAGGAATGAAGAGAAATCAAAATATAATGTTGATCTTAGGGCTGCAATAGTGCCACATAAGAGGGAAATAATAGCAAAGGAACTGAGCAAGGACCTGAAGAAGGTCGTGCCTCCTACCTTCAATGGTAAGACCATTGGTGATGAGACTAAAGCATGGATTGTATCCATGGAAAAGTACTTTCACATTTTCAATCTTTCTGGCTAATCTAGAGCTATGTGGGGTGCTTTTTAGTTGGTTGGTGAAGCTAGTACTTTGTGGAATAATGAGATGGAAGAGAAGAGGAGGCAGCCTAGTGAGATCTCTTGGGAGGATTTTCTAGCACTATTCCATAAGATATGGTTACCATAGTTATACTATGATCAAAAAGTGGCTAACTTCCAAAACCTGATTCAAGGAGTATTGACTGTTACTCAGTATCATGAGAAGTTCTTCCACTTGGTTAAGTATGTACCTCAGTATCATCAAGATGAGCGGTTTAGAACCCACAAATTTATTCTTGGAATACATTCAGAGATAGGATCTGAGGTTGACATGCATGAACTTGAGACTATGGACTTTTCTTTTAGGAAGGCATTGAGGCAAGAACATAAACTATAGTAGGTGTCTACGGTAAGGAGTAATCAAAAGACTAATTCCTCTTAGGGATTTAAGAGGAAATTTTAGGATAATCAACCTAAGGATTTTGGACGTCAGAAAGGTTGGAATATGAGAGGTAAAGGTTGAGGAAATGTAGGCAGGAATACCAACAATAATAATGGTGCTCAGTATCATATTTGAGGTAATGCCAGAAATGGGAATAACACAAAAATGACAATGGGAGGAACAGGCCTGAGGGTAAGAAAGGACTAGTGGATGGTTGCTTCACTTATGGAGGTGACCATTATGCTAGTACATACCCTCAGCGTATAGTTCACAGAGTTGGGAAAGGTCCCCAGACTCAGCATCATATTCATGCAGTTGTTGACCGTAGGCAAGCCGACTTTCAGGCTACTCTGATCTAGTTGGCTGGTAAGCTTTTTGGCCAAAATGTTTCCATTTTGATTGATGTTGGAGCTATAGAATGTTTCATAAATCCTAGAGTTGTTTCTTATTTATCATTTAGACCAGAATATTTGTTTGAACCATGGATGGTTGAATATGGAAATAGGGCAGAGCGAAGGGTTGATCAATGTTTATCTTGCAGTGAGTTCAAACTTCTAAATTTTATGATGCAAGTAAATCTTTATGTAGCCCCATTGGGTTCCTATGATGTCATTTTGGGCATCAATTGGTTGACTAAACATAGTGCATTAGTAAAATATAAGGACAAGTCAGTTGAATGTCTTGATGATTCAGGTAAACTTGTAGTACTTTTGGGTCAGAAGAGGCCCTTTGAGCTTAGACAGATTTCTGCCATGCAATTTAAAAAGGAAAAGAGGAATGGGTGCATGATGTATGTGGCCAATGTCACCACCACCATGAAAACCCTAAGAACAAATTTAAATATTTGAATTCAAACCCAAATGGTTACAGGTGGCGCAGATTGCCCGATCAATAAATCAGATTTGAAACTTTACTATCTTTAAAATACAACCGTCGATCTGTCTTAAGCTACCCGTGAGTATAGAATTGGATCTGCCATGCGGCACGAAGGCACGATGCCTTAATGGTTAACTATCTGCATCTCGGTGATCAAGGCATTACGCCCATTGTCTGATCTTCACGAACTTTCTTTACCTTTACTACATTTAACCTAGGACACATGATGTTACCTGTACCACATGTCATCACGGCTTGATGGCTTGAACATTAGATTTCTAGCACTTTTTCTTTAAGCCTTTACGTTTTCGTCTGATCAAATAAGACTTGATCAGTATTTACTTTACCTTTGTCTTACCAGTCTGACACTACCATGAACACGTGTCTTCAAGGCGTAATGCCTTAATGGTTAGATTTTGATCAACTTTTATTTAAGCATTTATGCCAACCGTTGGATTGAATGAAACCTACTCAAAGATTACCTTTACCTTGGTTACAAACCGCAGGTCCCACTCAGTCAAAAAAGACACGCATCATTCAGGCTTAATGGCTTGATTGCTAAATCTGAAGAACTTCAGCTTTAAGCCTTTAAGCTAACCGTCTGATCAAACTGAACTTGATCAGTCTTTAATAAGTTGAAGACCCTGTATAAAGGTGACCCCACCGTCCATGTGGCATCTTATCGCACACTCTCCACCCCTGAAAGAATATACCTTGATTCTTGGTGAGTGAACGACAACCGTCAATCTTCATCTTTCCTTACAATTGTATACTCGCAACACTCTCTGACTAGATGTTTAACCATGTGCGAGTGAGTGATGACCACACATAACCTGCAACATAGACCGCATCGCACACCCACACAACAAAATATGCTAAGTGGTTTAGCTCAGCGAGTGAGCGATAACATTTCTAATAACCCCGTCACTCACTCGCACAGTCAAGTTGACATTCCACAAGACTGTCGTGATTGCGCAACCACATAATGACTATTTAAGAAATACAGTGTGACTGCATGACTAAGCATAAAAGTGACCGCTTGAAGGCAACTTAAAATCACATGGAGAATAGGAACCTTAAGTGGCGGAAAAAGTAATGATCAATAAATATAATAGTCACCAAGGAGTTAGGGTTTAAGAGATTTCATAGTGTTTCTACATTTAGGTATTTTAAGACATGAACAAGGGGTAAGCCAGTGACCTAGAAATATGCAAAAAGAAAGATAAGGACCATAGAAAGGTGTAGAATCATACAAGCTATGATCTACCCTTGAGGGAGCCTCATTTTCTCCACTTGTAGCCAAAATTTTATTGGATAGGAAATTTGGGTAACAATTCCTTCTATTAGAAGGAGATACATTACTTGGGTCACATCATCTCAGTAGATGGGATTGCAGTAGACCCTTGTTAGAATTATAATATTTCCTTGGTATTTTATAGACCAAGGTCTTGTCTCATATTTTTAATTCCTTTAGTAAGGAAATTAGATATTCCTCCTTAAGAGGATTCCTACACATGGCACACACCAAATGTGAATGTGGCACACATAGAGTATGGGAGTTACATACAAACTCCTCCACTCATCTCTACTTAAGAGATGGTTCTCACACACTTTTTAGGGTTCTCCTAGGGGTTCTAAGTTGGTTATCACAAGTTGAATAATCTTCCCTATTCTGTCACTTCTCCTCACATTCTCATCTTTCTCTCACTATTGTAATGAGATTATTGCTCTCTTTCTCTCTTCTTCTTTAGGCTTTGTGCCTCATGCATATTATACATAAGGGATTTTTCATGCTTTTTCCCCTTTCAAAATCCTTGAGTTCTTGTGTTGGTCTTAGAGCATTTTGATGAATTTTGTGTTTGATATGTGTGTGTGTGTGTGTGTGTGGTAAATTTATTACTCTTGCTCACTCTCTTGGATTCTTTCCTAACTCAGATTTTGTGTTAATTTAACTCTTGTTTGCAGGGTTTTCTTTCATTTTTTTGCAAATTTAAGTGTTTTCATATCTATTTCAAGTTTGTTTTTTTAAGATCTAAATCATCCTTGTGTGAGTGATTATTAAATCTTCATGAGATTAGTTTATTTACTAACAATTCTATGGAAAAACATTAACAATTTAAACTAAGAATTGCAAATAAATCCTTAAGCATCCCATGGATCTCTAACTAAGCATGCTAATAGAGCTCTCAACCTTAATCTCTACTAGTGACAATCCTAGATTGAGAAAATGATAAAGATATGTCTATCTAGTTCACAAATTTCCTCAAATTGCCTCAATAGTTCACTCAAATGCTCTTAATTATGCTTTTCTATTGCTCAATTATGCTTTGATAATGCTTCAATTTCTCTCAAAAAGGCTATAGTATGGATTATTTGCATTCAAATGTCTAGGATTTCTTTCTGCTTGCAAATTGGCTTCTATTTATAGGATTTTCCCAAGTGTAGGGGGTGGAGTCAATTGATCATGGTTTAGCCTTGGTTGAGTGAAAGGATTTCAAAGGGTTTCAAATGGGGGGAAAATTTAAATGCTTGTCTCAAAGGTTGGGACAATTTAAATGCTTGTCTCAAAGGTTGGTACAAAGAGACAAATTGAGTGGTAGAGATGCAAAAGGGTCAAATGAGTGGTAGATATGCAAAATTTGGAGTGATCCATGTGCTTTGCCTTCTCAATTCTCATTGGCTCTTTTAATCCTTGTTGAAAGATATAGGATTTATTAATTCAATCAATTAATTAATTTAACCATGTAGGGGAATAGGTTGGACTTGATTTTTTGATTTAAACTATACAATTAATTGATTAAAATCAATTATATAGTTTGATTAATCCCTTTAGACTTATATTTAATTATTTGATGTCATTGTTAATTAATCCTTTGATTTAATTGATTTTTTCCCAATTTTATTTAATAAATGTCCATTTGAATTGATTTGATCCATTTTGATGAGATTTGGAGCAATTTGATGAAAAATGTAGATTTGCTTGATTAGAGAACACCTGACCAATTTTAGGTGTCTACAAATGCCCCTCTTTGAATTGATGTGCGAAGCGCATTAGTTAAAAAAAAATTCGATGTCCTGATCATTGATTCAATGCATGATTGATCTGATCGATACAAAACTTGATTCGATGATTGATAACCTGATGCCAAGATGTCAAATTGATTCTGATTGAAAATGCCCCACTGATGATAGTTTACTTTCAATGCCCCAGATTTAGATTGATGTTTGATGCCAATCTAGATCTGATAATGTGTCGATGCCCCCTCAGAAATGAAAATAGATTGATGTCCGGAAGCAAAAGATGATGATACTGATAAAGAATAGACCCAATATGTTTTCATTTCTGAAAACAATGATGTTTATCCTAGCAACAAAACATGCCCCAGTGCAAAGTAAATGTAGATTAAGTCAAACTGAGTCAAAAACCTCTTCAAAATTAGGTCAAATAGTATAAATAGGTTGAAAAATCCATTTTTACTTTTCATTTTCACTTTTTTCTATTGAGATTTTGCTCTGATCCTCTTGAGATTTCCGATGATGGTGGTCCCCATTTGAGAGCATCAGTTTGAGCGAGGGTGCATATATCAGAGACTAGCAGACTATGGACCTCCAGTATGTGGTTTTGAACCTTTTTGTGCATTTATTTCTTTGTACAAATTCATTTCATGCTTTTAATCACGCTTACTAGGATAGATTAGGTCAAGTTTAGGTCAGATGTCATGTAGGATATGTAAAATGATGCCTAGCAATGCCAAACGCCACATCCACATTGTTAAATGACGCCTATGCACATTGCAATGCCACATATAGGTTAGGTTAAAACATGCTTATGAGAGATAAAATACCGCCTAAGAAATCCTAGGGAAAAATAAGAATTTAAATATCGGTTAGGATGATTAATTTTAGTTAAGTCATGTGTATGATAAATAAAATAACGCTTTAGCATGAAATGACATGTACACTCTGTGAAGTGACGTCTACAAGAAAATTTGATGAAAACTTGATTTCAAAGAGAAAAAACTACTTTTGATTGAACATCTCGATTAACGGATTGATTTCCAAGATAGATAGGGGTGTTTAGTAATGCTACAAATTGTTTAGGATATTAGAATGATCACATAAATGGATGTTTGATATGTCAATCTGATTAGATAGAAAAAAATTGATTGATAGGATAACTGATATATTGATCCCTTCTTAAGATCTAGAGTTAGGAACAATAGGTTGATACACTCAAAAAGAGAAAAGGATTGATTTGATGGTTTTTGATTGACTTGAAATGATCCACTAATATGAAGATGTTAGTATGATTCACTTGATTTGTAAAATAGGCACGATTCTGTAAGTTATATGTACAGAGCCTTCCATCATGGTTGCTTGATTTAGTTGGGATTCTGACTAGACTAGAGATGCGCGTTATTGAGCAGTGTTGTTTATACTTCCTTCTTGATATACCTCAGTTCTAGCTGAACCGGGGACTACTCACAGCTATGGCAGAGCGTTGACACTCTGACCATAATACTTTCCACTTACCCCTCAGTGAGATGATGATCACACCTGAGGATATATACAGGTTATTATGCATCCATACCCGAGGAGATAGGGTTTATTATGATCAGGTATATGATGGTAGTGCTTGCATACATGCCTTTGTAGATCCAATGATCAGAGATTATATCATTACATGGGCGTAGTTTGCATATTTTCCTACTTTGCCTGTAGTTTTAGGTGCAGTGATCAACGGACTACTTCTTCCTGATAGACAAGGTTGCAGATTCATAGTCAGATGAGGACAGATCCTAGAGGACTTACTTACACATCCTCAGAGATTTGATTGGGGTTCTTCTGTGCTCACATAGTTGTATCATGATTTACATGAGATTGTATATCAAGAGAGCGCAACCTTATTGGCCGGAGCTATTCTGTTACAATTATAGATTGGGGACCACATCCCAGTCACTAGACTGATTGCAGATCGAGTGTGGGGTTGAGGATGGTTGTATGCATTCCTTTATGATGGCATGATTTTCCAGCATCATCTGGGCAAAGTTGAGTATTGGTGCAGGATGATAGATAATATTGATCAGGTCATCTGGAGACCTTACCTTGGCTACGAGGGATGGAGAGAGGATGATGATGAGCTACCTTATATGGTCTTCCCTCGATGGATGATTGTTCGATCACCTCTTGTTATTGAGAGATTCTTCTTTATGAGAGTATTATATCTGTACAACAGGGTACAAGATATGTCACAGGGTATGGAATTGTATACTCATGGACAGACAGAGCAGTCCATGTGGGGATCTCAGGTATATTATGAGTTTTCTTGTATCAATATTCACAGATTATGTTTCCTCTGATGGGATATGTTAGAACATGTGGTTGATGCGGGGATGTCTGCAGAGTATGGGGAGTGGTTTTCCATACATAGATTTATGAGATATACAGATCTAGCAGAGCCTATCCATGATGTAGACGAGATGTCTGATGATGATGATGATGATGATTATGATGATGATGATGATGGAGGAGATGGTGGTGGAAGTGGTCAGAGAGTACAACGAGTACATCAAGATCCTAGAGTTTCGAGAGCTCCTAGAAACTGAGAGATCCTAGAGCTTTAGGCAAAGGAAAGATGGGACCTCAGATGCGGGGTGGTCATGTTAGAGCTAGGAGTGGTGGTTATGTTCCTAGACAAAGACATGTTCCTCCCATACCATCTGCAGCATGGGGACATTAGAGATAGAGGGATACTAGGAAGGCACACCTTGATCAGGCTAGGTAGGTTTTTGGAGCACAGGTTCAGGCACAACAGGTTCCTATCATACAACCACAGGTTATTTCAACTCCCACAGGTCTAGTACAACCACCTCCACCTAGTAAAGTGGAGCAGGATATCTAGAGCCTACAGACAGGTTTCTCAGCTATGTCAGCTCAGGTGGCTTGGATTAGTGCTATGACGCATACATTTATGAGCAGGATGGAGCAGATGAGTTAGGGTGCATCGACCAGTCAGGTTCCTCCTAGGACCACAGATAGATCAGACAAGGGTCCAGATGGGCCAGGGGATATAGGTACAGGAGATGGATCAGGTGCTAGGACCGGTGATGGATCAGGTGCCCCTACTGGGTCTTGATTGGATACAACTTTGATATTGATCCTCAAGATATGTATTGATGTACCATATGTATGATTTGATCACGACTAAATGATGATGTACCATTTTTGTTGATGTATCTTAATATACAAATATTTATGGACATTTTGATGGACATTTATTTATGATACTCTTTGATTCTATGATGTTGTTATGATGTTGATGTGAGATTTCTTT
The DNA here is from genome assembly GCA_018584345.1 of Thuja plicata. Classification (NCBI taxonomy): domain Eukaryota; kingdom Viridiplantae; phylum Streptophyta; class Pinopsida; order Cupressales; family Cupressaceae; genus Thuja; species Thuja plicata. The sequence goes on from MU225894.1 coordinate 791,499, forward strand.
ATATGTAGATCTATATGATTTCTATGATGCATTTACTTTTATATGCTATGGATGCAATGGCTCAGATACGACATAGATAAATGGATGCAAATGATTATGCAACTACTTCTATATGTTTTTTATTTTATGATGAATGTAATGGTTTATGAAATGCAATGGTAAAATGAATACAACTATCTTTTTTTATTTTGATGTATGCATCTTATATGAAATGCACTTTTTAAATGGATGCAACATGGATAATGATTTGTAAAATATAATGACTAATGATTAATGTAATGAATGAATGCAAAAAATAATCTCACATCATTGATTTAAAACAAGATAATTGATTTGAACCCNTTCCCCCCCCCCCCCCCCCCCCAACAAAAAACAATTGATTAACCCCCTTGAACTTGGAAAATCCTTTAAACATGCAATTAATCTATCATGAAAATGTAATGCAATGCAACTAACTGTCACTAGCTTTTTGTGAAAGAAATGAAATAGAGATATATTTTCATCATTGAGCATTATGGAACTAGGAGCAAGTACAATCATCAGTGACCACATCATGATGATATGAATACCACTTTCATCACTTTGGTAACCATTGGGAAACTAGTACAACCATCACTAGTTGAATAATCAACTATAGGAGTATGAATACTGGTTTCATCAGATTCAATGTTGCAAGTGGATTTTGGTATTAAGATATGAAAGATATAAATAGCCAAGGTATATGTTTCTGTAAACAAACAAAGGTTAACCCTCCTTCCTATATGAGAGTCCTCAATGGTTCTTTGATGAATATGTCTTTAGATGAATTCACACAAGTTGGTGGATCTTCCTCAAAATAGTCACTCAAAGTCAAGAAAATATCATGTCTTCATCATCGCCAATCTAGTCAAAACATCATCGATTAACTAAAAAAACATGAAAAAATTCAATGAATATCTTCAAAAGCTTTACGTGTTTTGTATTGTATCAAGATTTTCACTAGAATTTCCAAACATTATGATCATTTAGGTTTTGTTAATTTTTAATCCTGATAATAAAGTCATGAAGTTCAAGGATCAATTTGCAAGATCGAATGCTTGATTTGAACAATGATATCCATCAAAAGTTCAAGAATATCTCTCCTCCAAAGTTCTATAAATCTCCTCTAACATGTGACCAAAATTAGCACTTATTGAATCTGTTGGTATCTGTTATGCCCTGCATACTTGTCCCTACATTTTGTAGGCAAAATTTTGGGTCCCCCTTTTTTCTTTCGCTTTTCCCTTGGTTTCTTTTTGTTTCTTTTGTCTCCCTCCGAGGTTTGCTTCTACAGGGGTTGTTTTTCTTTTGCTTTTCATCTTCTTTTGTCTCTAGGACCCGGTCTCAGAGTTGGTTCATCCTTTTGAGTCGTCCGGATCCTGAACTCTGGGATTATTTATCAACATGTCTTCTTTTGTGAGAAGATATGGCTGCATAGAATCCCCTGGCCCAGAGTCTGGAGGTTTGCCTTTTCCAGAGCTTGCGGAGAGAAAGAAACACTTTTTACCCTAAGGGTATAAATAGAAGTTACCTATCATTTTCACATTTACCATGATCAAAACACTTAGGAGATTACCAAAGAGATTAAGGTGATTCAGAGTGATTAAGTGCAGAGTACTTTGGTAATTAACAACGTTCAAGCAACAATAAGCAGTGGTGCTTTCGTGATCAGTTCCAAGTTAACTTTCTACAGGGGGCATCCCATACTCATCTTTTCCAAATTCTTCTGTGTTTCCAGGTAGGCCTTTCGGCTCTCTTCCTTCTAGTTTTTGTTTTTCTATTTTCTTGCTTTCATTTTGCTTGGTGGTGGTCCTGCTTGTCATTTCATTCCTTGTCTCTAGTTTTGCTTTCTGTCTCCTCCCGTTGGTGGGTTGGCACTGCTAGAGAGTTGTCCGCCCTTTGTGTAGTTGTAGTTTAGTGTAGGCCTTGTATATTTTGTAGATTAATGTAGATGTTGTTGTTTCTGTATATTTTGTATATCGTGTAATTTCTTGTTTATAGTTGTATATATGTTCATTTTTGTGGTCGGCCTATGAGTTGTGCTTCAAACTTCTATATATATGTATATACCCCATGTATATCCTTCCATTTGTGTCAAGATCATCATGCTCCATCACATCCAAACCATGTCATCAAGCTCATCAAAGAGATATTTGCCACGGTTTGAAATCGACACCTCACTAGTTTGAGCTATGGTGACTTTCTCTCTCCTCTGCCATGTCGTCTTAATGGCAGGATTAATTACCCATAAGTGAGCATTCAAATCCCATCTCATTTGGCATTTACTTCCCCTGTGTCAGCCCACTTATCACCATTAATGCCATTACGCTGCCTGTTGCATGGCCACGTGATGACCCATGTCAGCCGAGTGCGGCTCACTACCGGCCACGTCGACAAACGGTCAATTTTTTGAACTCTGGGTGCTGAGAAGCCCTTGGGTCTTCATTCCATTTTTGTCATCTAAAACAATGGCCCAAAGCCTTGAGTGTTTATCAGAATTTGATCCATGTTAACTTTAATATTCTGGGATTTTTTATGTATGCTAACACTTTTGGACAGGTACAAAATGGTGGTGAATTCCTCAGAGTCCCTAAATTATTATCATATCATGTATTGACAGTTCTCTGGTCTTGCAGGTTTCAGATAGATTGATCAAAATGTTTGAAGTAATCGCTCCTCCTGATAGCCCAGAGCTGCCAACTACCTCCACTCGGGCAGCTACAAAAATAATGGCCAAAAAGATGCTGGCCAAATTTTCACTTACTTCCAAGTGCCCGAAGGAGGGTGTTCTCGTAGGGTCCAAGGTGGACTCCAAGTTCCAAGAAATAATAGACACAGAGCCCAGACTATGGGCTGAAATGCAGGGCTTGGTCCAAGCCATATACCAACAAAGGACCGTCAGAGACAATATGGAAAAACACATGGCCACCTCTAGGATTATTAAAGCTATAAGTTTTCCCTACTTGGTGCAAGCACCGAAGCTGATACTCCAATTAGTGATGCTCTACAATGCCTCCACTCAGGTTGTTTTTCTCGTTGATCCCTGGCCCCTACACTATCGTCAATTATGACATGGCCACTTTTGCTTCAGGGCCGGGGATCCCTTAATTCAAGGGATTTGTTGTTCTCTCCTGGTCCATGTCATTAAAGGAGTTTGAAGAGGCTTCCCTTCTCTCTTGGAAACATCTCAACACACACTAGCTAAAGTCCCCGAGAAGGGACTATTAAAAGATGAAGCTGAAATTCCTCACAGGGATTTTAAAGAACCTATCCAAGTAGGCATCATATTTCTATGCAGGCTCTTTGGAGAGCCCCATGCCCAAAATTTCTTGGTATGGATGTATTACTTTCTCTACTGCATCACCGCCCACAATTAGACATTCAATTGGGTGGCCATCATCGCCAACCACGTAGACACACAAATGAAGAGTGTCCTCCAGACCTCAAAGTTCCACATGACATCTTACGTACTCTGGGCACTGGCCCAATAGAGACCTACTTTTTAGGGTTTACAGACAATGGGTGTTCTCAAGAATGAGCCTGGCTAGTTCACACCATGGGATCATTATCCCCAGGTCTAGTGGGAACTGAGTTTCCCAAATTTTTGCAGGGTAAATGATGCCTTCATTTACTAAAATATTTTGACACTTAATCAGGATTTTGGATACCGGTTTTCGCAAGAGGCGATGAACCTAGTGAGCACTTACGAAAATTACTTTATTCAATTCTAGCAGCATACATATATTTGAGAGACCAACTTCTCCGGGAAACCCTATCTTCTTCCTCGGTATTGTGGGGATAGAATTATTCTTTTAGAATTTTGCAAACAAATTTTGGAGCTGCATGCCCTCTTCACATTGAACATGGTTACCAACATCCCATTCCCAATCTCTTGTGGGAACTATTTGTGCAACCTTGCCATGGAAAAGGAAGTAGACAATGAACTGAAGAGTCTGGGACTGGTGGAATTCCACCATACTAGAAAATTTTTTGATCCGCTGGGTAAGATTGCAACAACGCTTCCTTGGGCACCCCCACTACACGTAAATGATATTGAAGATTTCTGAACAGATTGCCATGATAGTTTTGATCTCTGGGCCTGCCAACATTCGCAGATGTCCAAAGCCTTAATGAAGTCCCTCAACCTTCAGGGTTTCCCAAAGGGTTTTTCAAATTACAGGCCCCTGGAGGACCCATTATATAAAGAACAAGGGTTAGATAAATAAGATCTCCCTCTAGTGGATTGGGCCACCCAAGAGGATTTAACAATTGAGGGGGTATGTCACCCCATTATAGATAACACTCACAAGTATTTTGAGTGGGTGTGTCCAAGGAGCACCCGGAAAGGACCAATTTTTTGGAGGTCCACTTCGACCTCTAAAGCCGCTGGACCCAACACAAGAAAGGGGAAGGAGAAAGAAGATACCCCGACCCAAGTGCCTCCCAAGGTTTCGCTCACCACAATGGCTCACATACAGGAATAAATGGTGGCATTGAGGCTGACGGGCCAGAAGATAAGTGCACAACTCTCCTCCAGCCTCCTCACAACTCCAGTGGCAGATGCTCTCCTAGCGGGATCCCCGTCATTGACCACACTAATGAACAGATAGACATTCACTGAGGTGGAGTCTATAAATATTCTGGATGTTGGGGCCCCACTACAAAAAAATAAAAAGTAGAAGGTGAACCCTATTGGACTCCATAAAGGGATCAAATACTAGGCAATTACCATGACTCAAGGATTGGACATCCTATCGAGCAACTATCCTCCTTAACATGAAGGCACATTTAAATTATCAACCCAAGGACGTATACTTGAAATGAATATGCAAAGTATATGAACTATGGGATTCTTTGAGTTATTCTATCATTGCAAAACCTAAAATATAACAATGCTAGAAATGAATCTAACTGCACAGTAATGGCTGCAGGAAATTGCACAGTAATGGCTGCAGAAAATACAGAGCTATAGAAATTAACATCACTGCAACATAAGTGATTTCAAACAACACATTACTGAGCACTAAGCATCTAAACTATAATCTAAACTACTCTAAACAATTATAGAGTCATAGTATCTCAAGTGGCCTTTTCTTGAGTGGCTACAATCTTAGCTACAAGTATTCAATATTCAATGTACAAGCTCAATTTTTGAAATCATATTCTTATTGAAAATAAAAATGATTACATCAACTAATATGAAACTTGTTGATTAAACAAAGAAACTACTAACTGTTGGATTAGGCTGAAAGCTAATCTCCCAAGACCACCTGCATGCAAGACTGTCACAATAAGAAGCAAAGACAGAAGAGAAGACAGAAAAAATATGGCGGCCAATAGGCCAGAGACTGGAAAACCATGTTGACAAAAAAAGCTTCTACATTATCAACAATAGAATTACAAAATACAATCTCAATAATGAAATGCAAAGAAGTGAATCCTTATAAAAGGAATCACGAAACCCTAAAGGAAACCCTAAAGAATTATAAAGCTGCCTAAGTGAAACTTAAGCATAGAGTAGATAGACTAATAATTAAATAAATTAATTATTAGCTAAACTAAGACTACTCTAACACCCCCCCTTAAGTGTAACTTAGGGAGAAGCAAAACAGATAAACTACTACAGAAAGCAGGAAAGATGGGTCCCGGCAACAAGGCCTGATCAGGTACCCAAACAAGAAAGAAAAATAGATGAAGGAAACTAAGCCTTCAATCTAGGGAAAAGATGTCCCAGAGAAAGGAACAAGAAAGAGCAAGAAGCATCTCCGAAGCATGTAGCTGTAAACTCTGTCAGAAGAGACTGCTAGAACCCCCACTGAAGTGCATGACCAAGTAGAGAAGACAAAGTCTGAAGAGCTAATCAATCGAACTAGGAAGCAATAGAACCAATAGGTGAACCCCCCATAATGCTGAACTGGGAGAGGTGACAGGAACACTGAAATGCAATGCCAGAAACATCTGCAGAAGAAGAACCAGGAACACCAACAGTGCAACAGAAGTACACACATAAGATAAAGGGCAGTCTCATTGACACATAGCATGGGCTAATGTCATGAAAGGTACACTCACTTGACAAAGGTGGATGCACCTAAAATGATAAAAAACATCATAACCCCCCATGGCACTTTATAACAGAGTGCGAGTACAACAACCGTACAAGGTGTACAAGATCTCAGATAAGCAAAAATAGGCACTTTATCTCAGTGCATTTACAGAATAAGGATGCAACAGAAGGATCATACAAGCTCAAAAGTCAGAAAGAAGAGTGAACCAGAAGTACAGTAGAAGAGATCCCAGGACCTGTAAACCCAAGCAATCCACCAAAGTGCATAAACTGCCAAACTCAGAGGAGAGAAAACCAGGATCAAAATCTGGAAAAAAACCCCTGCAACTGAGTAGTTCACTGAACCAGCTTTCCGACGATATCTCATTTGCCAAAAACGGAGTCCGGATGAGCCAGATATGACTCCCGGAAGGCAAAAATAGACATCAGACTTCAACAGTAAAAAATACTATCAAAAAAGTAGACCCAAAAATCCTAAGCACCATAGTCGGTAAGACCTCGGGAAGAGATTTCCGACGATATAAAGAAGGCCAAAAAATACCTCCGTATGCTCCAGATATCGCAAAAAAGGCCCAGGTACCTCCAAAAACCCAAAAAAGGTCAAAAATGAGCCCTAGGGGTTAAAAAATTTGGGCCCCCGGGCGCATGGCATGCTCAGGGGGCTGGGATGCAGCCCCTGGTCGCTCATACGATCGGCTACTGCCGCTAAAGGGCCCGCAGGGGCTGAAAACCAAGCGCCACCGGTGGCGGGCCGGGTGGAGCGGCAGAGGGAAGCTGGCGGGACGGAGGCTGGGCGGCGGGGGGCCGCGGAGGGCGGCAGGGGGCCAGCGGTGTAGAAAAAGGGGGGCGCTGGTGGGGAGAGGCCAGCGGTGGGCCGAGCAGCGTCGGAGAGAGCCAGAGGCGCAGCCGCAGGGGCGGTGATGGCAGGGCAGCGGCCGGGCGCTAGCCGACGACGGTGGTGCGCCGGTGGTGCACCGGCGGCTCCTTCTGTTTAACACTGCACGCATTAATGTAAAACGCAAAAAATAATTATTTTTAATTTTTTTTATTTTTGCATTGAAAAACGTGCCCGTACGGCCCTAGAAGGCCA
>MU225894.1:813710-824623 GCA_018584345.1 Thuja plicata
ACACCCTAGTTTGATATTGCAAAAGGAGTTATGCACCATGTGCTAGAAAACACAAGTGACATGGTTCCTTTGCATGGACTAGACTCTCAGACAAATAGGTTGTTAGGAACAAGAATGCAAGATATCAAGTATGATGAGATCTATGAAATGTTACTCATGAGGAGACACAGTACATCCAGATCTTTTGAGGTATTTGAGATGCATGAATCCTACCCCCAGTGAGGCATACATAGTCATAACCAAATATCAAAACATAAATGCACTAATCAAACTATGACAAGAAGATCATACCACAAATGACATGTATTTCACTATATACTCACCATAACAAACCAAGATATAAAAGGTCGAGGCTGTCGCGATAAGGACATAGTAAAACATAAGATAAAATAAAAAAAAAGGCATCCTGACCAAGTGGTCATTCAGTCCAAAATTTCTTTCCATGAACAAGTTTGATGTGAGGATTGATAGAACAGTGGACACCGAAAGGATGCATCTTGATGGGCCAAAGATTGATTGATAAAGAATAGGAATTCCCTGGCAATTGCTTATGGATCGAGTGATCATTAGGAAAGTCAATCTATCTACTGCTTTGTTGGAAACATTTGTGATCACTGTGTCTAGAACAAATCTCAATGTTGATATGGTAAGCTCAGTCGTGCGTGAATTTTTATTATGGAGGTGGAAAATGGTCAAGAAAATTCCTACACAGATATGGGCAGTGACTTTTATTATGGAAGACGATGTAGGCTACTTGGAAAAAATGTGGGAATAGATGGTGGATCTGACTACACATGTTGCCTGAAACAGGTTTTCACCATGGTACTTATCCATTGTGCCACCGAAGTGGTTTTCATAGATGGATGAATTTATTTCTCTTTCTCTTTTTCTTTTTTGATATTATTTTCAAGCTTATGTATTTTTTATGCTTTTGTATTTTTTGATTGTTTTTCTTTTCTGATTTTTTGAAGGTTTTTGGATTTTCTACTTTTTTGATTTTTTTGATTTTTGAAAATTTCTGCTGTACAACGGAATACTGACGGATCAAGCATAGAAGCGCTTGAGATGTACAATATTTACAGGATCAGGGAGATGATCTCCCTCTAGTGATACAATCTAATAAGCACCAAAATAATATTTTGTTGTGACAATGAAGGGCCCAAACCAATTAGGCTAAAAAATTCCTTTCTTTTCGTGGTTCTGGAGGTTCTTCATATTGTGCTGCAGGACAAGATCACCAACCTCAAACTAACAAGGCTTGATCCTTTTATTGAACTGAAGGCAAAGTCAATTTTGATACACATGGAGGTGGTCTAGGGAATTGAGCCATCTCTCATCGAGGATTTTAGCTCTTACAAGCGGGCAACTCTATATTCTTCTTTGGACAACAGATTCTTGAGAGAAATTCTGAGGGAAGGGAGCTCAATTTTGATGGGTAGAATAGCCTTAGTACCATAAAAAAGGGCAAAGGGAGTAGCTCTTGTGGGGGTTTGAATGGAGGTGTGGTAATCCCAGAGGGCAGGGTTGAGGTGAAGGTGCCAATCACGGCCAACTTCATCAATAGTTTTCTTGAGAATTCTAAGGATGGTTTTATTCGTAGCCTCAGCTTGACCATTGCTTTGCGGAAAGTACTTGGAAGAGGTATGGTGGGTAATTCTAAATTTCCTACATAGCTCTATGACATCCTTGTTCTTGAAAGGTCCTCCATTATCAGTAACAATGTCTTGAGGAATGCCATAGCAACATATAAGATAGTTCAAAATGAACTTTGAAATCTATTTTCCAGTAGTGTAGGTGAGAGGAACAACTTTGACCCACTTGGTAAAGTACTCTGTAGCAGCAAGGATGTATTTATGGCCATTGGAAGAATAAGAGAAAATCTAGCCAATGAGGTCGAGACCCTAGCATGAAAAAGGCCAAGGGGTGATGGTGGGCTGGAGGGATTGGGAGGGAGAGTGTATCAAATCGATGTGCTGCTGACAAGGCGCACACTTCTTCACATAGTTGTAGGCATCTTGCTCCATAGTAGGCCAATAATATCTAGTACGTAAAACTTCATGGCCAAAGTAAGTCCACTAGAGTGAGCTCCGCAAATTCCTTGATGTACCTCCTCCAAGGATGTTTGTGCTTCATCAGAGTTCAAACACCTTAAAAGAGTTCCATTGAAATACTTTCAAAAAAGGGTATTAGGAAGGATTGTGTATCAGGAAGTGTGGCAAATGAAGGTTTTACGTTGGTTGGGGTTTAAAGTAAGTGGGGTATGTTAATCATGAAGGTAGGAGTAGACTTCTTGGTACCATGGGGAGTTGGGATCAGTAATTTCACATACCATTTCAGAATTTAGTTTGTCATAGGAAGGGACCGTAAGATTCTCAACAAGAAACTGACATCGTGCGTTGTGTTCGAGCATAGTGATCAAGGACCCAATTGTTGCCATGGCGTCTGCTACTTTGTTGTTTTTGTGAGGGATCTGTTGGAAGAGTAGCTTAGTGAAATGTGTTTTGAGGTTTTCAACTATATGGCGGTAGGGAAGCAACTTGTCATCCTTTGTTTGATATTCATCCATAACTTGTTTGCTAACCAATTGTGAATCACCAAGCAATAACAATGTGAGGATCTTCCATTGTATGGCCTGCCAGAGTCCAAGTACAAGGGCTTCATATTTTTCAATGTTGTTGGTACAAGGAAATTGTAATTTATAAGATTTAGGGATGAGATCCCCTTTTGGTGTAACAAACAAGATTCCTTCCCCCGATCCTTTCTGAGTGAAGGATTCATCAAAATAAAGCTTCCATGGCAGACTCAGGGCAATATTAAGGACTGATTCATCTGGAAAATCTATGATCAAAGGATGTTTACCTTCAACAGGTGCTTCAGCTAACTGATCTGCAATTACTTGTCCTTTGATAGCTTTGTGATCCACATAAACAATATCAAACTCACTAAGGATCATGACCCATTTTGTTGTTCGACCAGTAAGAGTAGCACATGCTAGGAGATACTTGAGTGGATCAGTCTTGACAAAAAGATGAATTTTATGATTGATCCTATAATGTTGTAGTTTCTGCATACAGAAAACAACAACCAAACATGCCTTCTCAATTAGGGAATAATTCAACTCATAGCCAATAAGAGTTCTGCTGAGACAGTAAACTGCTCGCTCTTTGCCAGTATCATCTAATTGTGCCACGAGGGCTCCCAACATGACTTCTATAGTAGATATGTACAATATCAGAGGATGACTAGCAACAGGTGGTACCAATACAGGTGGATTAGCCAGTTAGCCTTTCAACTTCTCAAATGCATTTTGACATAAGCTTGGATGATAGTGAAGACATGGTGATTTTTGTTTAGGTCATCTTTAATATAGTGGAAAGGGATTTCAAAGAACTCTTCCTTAGTGTCTGAATCTGAGGCAGCTAAACAATAATCCTTAGTGAAGTTAGTCTTGGTCTCTATGGAACCCAATCCGTGTCCTTTAGGATAGCCATTGGCTGTTATGATCTTCTTCTTACCTGTTTCATTAACTCCAAGGCCAGTACCATGATATCCCATGCTTTTGACAATGGGAGTAACCTTAGGATACTTTCCTTTGGGGAAAATTATAGGTCATTCTTCTTCATCACTGTAGAGCCAGTCAAGGACATTGTATTCCATGCGTTCATCTGATAGGGACCCCCAATGTTCAAAAATAGTTGATTTGCAGTGCATAAGCACTTTATCTTTAGAGGGGGGTAATGGTGATGGTCTTCCATAAGAATTTGGAGACAAAGGGAGTTGCCCAATACATAGAGCACTTTCAAATTTATACTCTCAATTGCCTTGATCTATAAACGTGGCCTTTGCTTCAGATGAGGAGGGTTTGTCTTCAATGACCTTGTCTTTAGTAACTTTTTCCTTTCCTTTGGATTGCTCAGATGGTGTTTTTGATGTCTTTTCTGGAACTAATTGAGTGTTTGAAACAGGGGTTTCTTGATTGAAGTGTCGGCCAAACTCATTCAATGGACAATAGTTACATTTTTTGCCTTCCAATCTCTTGCACTATTGAAAGGGCTCAAGATCTCCAGGAATTGTGATTTCTCTACCATGATGTGGGAACTTTAGACATTGATGATAAGTAGAGGGTACACCTTTGATAGCATGTATCCATGGTCATCCCAACAAGATATTATAAGGTAGATCTAGATCTAGTATATGGAAAATAGTTTCAATCAGGGTCGAGCCCACTTGTAAGGGTAGTGTGATCAAACCCTTGCTTTCTCTCTCACAATCATCATAGGCTTTTATTGTGATTCATTTATCTGCATCAATGAGGTCCTTAGAAAGACCAATGTTATGAATCATTTTCAATGTGCACAAATTCAAGCCAGATCCACCATCAATGAAGACTCATTTTATTCTTGTGGAGTGGATTTTACCTTCTATATGGAGGGACTTATTATGATGAGGGTCAGGGCCACCGAAGTCCTTATCAGTGAAGATGAGATGTTCTTGCGTGGCTAGGTTCCCTATCATGGCTTTGAATTGTGCAGCATTGATGTCCTCAGGGACACATGATTCATTTAGAGCTTTATCAAGGATTTCTCTATGAATTGGCAAAGTTATCAGGAGCTCGAGAATAGATATCTCTGCAGGCATCTTCCCTAACTAGGCCAATAGGTCATAGCGCGAGGCAGGCCAAGTAGCGGTAGACGGTGTAGCTAGTGGATTTGCAAATATAGAAGGTTTATCAGTAGCTTGGATAGTGACTCTGGGTCTACGTGTGGTAGCATTACAATCAGCAGCTTTGAGGATTATGGTATTAAAATGTGTGTCAATTTCTTCAATGCAGCCACAAAGAGAGTCAAACACAAAGATATCATTTTCACTTAAACTCCCACACATACGATCATGGCCTATAATAGTATTGGTAGAATAGCCATATGGGATTGCATTTGATGCATTGTTTTGATTATGAGATGGGAAGGGTTGATTGTAGACCTTGAATTTTGCATTAGATGAGGATGCATTCTGACCTTCAACTTCAATTTTTCCATCCTCAATGAGATCTTGCACAAAGTGTCTAAGCTTCATGTATTTCTTGGTATCATGTCCCTTGATACGATGATAATCACAATACTCATTATCTCTATACCATACAGGTTTAGGTTGGTTCTCATCAAAAGGTCGAGTATTTAGATAGACTATCATTCCTTGATATACAAGTTGTTTGAAGATCACATCTAGGGGTTCTGCCAAAGCTGTGAATTGTTGTTGTTGTTTTTATTGTAATTGTTGCGAGGAAATAAGAATGATTGATTATGCAGTTGTTGATTGTTGTTCTGATTGTTTTGATTCTGATTATTGTTCTGATTCTGATTGTTCTAATTCTGATTCTGATTTTGATTGTTGTTGCGATTTTGATTTTGATTTTGATTGTTCTAATTTTTATTGTTGGATGCTTGAACATTTTGAACATGCTTGGCATCAGTCACTCGATCATTGACAACTCCTTTGTTTTTACTCCAAAATTTTGGTTTATCATTGTTGGAGGGAGTATAATGTTTGATGCTACCTCTTTGCAAAAGGTCATCTTCAATGTCTTTTCCCTTCTTGACAAGGGATTCAAAGGTATCAGGTGAAGCCATTTTCATTTGGAAAGACATCTCAGAGATTAAATTCTTTGTGAATATGTCAATTAAGTGACTATCAAGTATTTTCCATGGCATGTGATTTGCAATATGTCTCCATTGTTGTAAGAAACTAGTGAAGGTTTCTCCATTCTTTTGTTTAGTATTGCACAAATCACTGAGTGTTGCTTGATGCTCAATGTTATATGAGTATTGTCCAACAAAATTCTCTGCAAGATCAGAGAAAGTATAAATTGACCCATAAGGGAGGGCCTTGAACCATTCTAAGGCTGCGCCTCCAAGACTCCTAGTGAAGAGTCTTTTTAAGTAATTCTCATAATAGGCAACCTCTTGACATGAAATGTAAAACTCTTTGAGATGTTGTAGAGGACATGTTTCACCTTTGTATTTCTTGAATTTGGGCATCTCAAAGTTTGGTGGGAATGGTTGCATTGTGGTAGACTTGTCAAACAGATAGGGACAAATCTCTTCAAAAGAAAACTCCTTCTTTCCCCCATTTTCTAAGCCTTGTATAATGCTTTTGAGCTCATTGAATTGTTGGGTGAAGTCTGGAGTATTCTGTGAAATAAAGGGTGGTACATAACTTCCACATCCTCCAAATTGTGCAGTTGAAAAGCCTATGAGGGTCATAGCAATAGTAGGTGGAGGTAAATATTGATAGGCTTAGGACGAATTGGTTGCAGATGTTTTCGCTCCTATTTTTTGAAACAAATTTGTAGACAAGGGCATGGAAATCTGCCCTATGTTGTTGACATTAGAACTTGCTCCTTGAGTTGTCATCGTTTGAGTACTGTTATGTGTAGTATTGTTTGGCAAAGTGCTTATGATCTATTGAATTTTTTCTGGTGTCAATTAAGGTATTGATGCAATTGTTGACACAGGTGCTAATATAGGTACTGATGTGGAAGGTTCACTAATAGGTCCTTTACCGATGTCACGTGATGATGTAGCATTTGAAGTAGAATCCATGGCTGCAGTAGCAGCAGCAGTGGCTTTGGTGACATTTTGGGTAAGGAGTGTTTTGTCAAAGTCAGCAGGAACTGTAACACCATTATGAACAAGCTTTAAGAATATTTCAGCACTGTTATGCATAATGGCCTTCTCAACCATTTCTAAGTTGTATGGGTCACTAAGGAAGTCCATCACTTGGGTGGGTCTTTCTTCTTGGTCCACTAGTTTGGTTTCTTCAGGAACTTCCTCAACTTGTACCCCAGTTCCTTGAAAGTATTGAGTGGCAAATGGATTCTCCTCATGGGTAATAATGTTGAATGTTGCTCACCTCATGTTTCTAGCTTGGGATCGAGTGACTACCATACAATGGTGGATTTAGAAGAATGGAAGACAAGAAGGTGTAGGAAATGAAATGGAGCAAAGATCTTAATTCTGGATTTGATTGGACTTGATTGGATTAAAGGTTTGATTAAAGATTGATTGATTGATTGGATTGAAAATTGATTGATTGATAATTGATTTAAAGGTTTTTGGAACAAAACCTAAGCATGACAAAACCTTATGATGATACAAACACAAAAGGATTTAAAGTAACATCTGTTCTACTTGAAGATGGACTTGTGATCTCAAACAAAATGGGACATCACTAAGGGATTTAAATTACTTGAGATAGACTGATGGCCTACAAGCAATTTTGTGTTTGTTTGAGGATGAAGGTTTGTAATACTTTGATTAAGGTCTTTCAACCTAAATGATTGATTTTATTTGATGATTTGATCTAATTCTCTAAGAGAAGGAAGAATGATGATGGAAGAATGGAAGAATGATCCAAAAGCAAGAGGTTATCTAATTGTATCATTCAATGGCAACAAAAGCACTGTTGATAGAATATTTGGCTATGAAATTGCAAAATTTGTTATTGTAGATGATCTTATCAATTTTCTCACGATGTTCAATCTCTTGTTTGATAGATGTTGTAATATGTTGGTATTCCTTGGATTTACGAGTGGTTTCCTTCTGCTTTCGATAGAATAGAGGTGTTGGAAGCTTAACCTTCTTATGTTTCTTGAAATTGGTCATGTCATGTGAAAAATTTGATTTTGGCTGAATGACTAAATGATCTAGGACAAATGATTTTGGGGTCCTAGTAAAGGTTAAATTCTTGAATGTCTCAGCAGATTTGGAAGCTCACTATTTTCAAACAGAGACGACGATCTTAGATGCAGCTGACAATCTGCACAGCCGGTGATTTGCATAGACGGTAATCTATGTAGGTGGTGGACACAAAGTGGAGATGACCAACTGTGGCTAAGGCAGTGTGTTGAAATTTTGTGCAAATTTTTTATCTTTAGTCTAATTTTGGGTAAATTTGTTCGATGGAAAGAACTGATTTCAAAACATGCAAACTAGAAAAATAATAGACACACATCTCAAAAAAATCTAACAAGGGACAAAGCAACCTTTAGGGATACCAACAAATGTGACATTAGGAAATCTTGATTTCAAATTGCAGGATCTTGTTTGTGTATGTTCAAGTGACTCTTTCAAGCCACTTATGTTTTTACTTGGTCTTAGCATAATGAAGACAATTTAAATAGTAGCTACCTTAGGAAATTGGCTTCGCATGAAATATTATAGGCCCATTACTTGGTAGTCCTTCGGCTCACACAATAGTGTCACCACCGGAAGGGCGCTTGTTTTTTTTCCTTTTGCCAAGTATTATTGTCATGCTACGAAGATCTCTTTCGCAACAATACCCTGGGACACGTATGATGGGAATCTTGGGGGGAGAATCTTCCCTCCCCTTGCACTATAATAAGTCACCATTTAGAGGTGAATCAGGTAGAATAATAATTTATAGTTGCAAGCAAGGTTTCATGGCATCCCCGCAATCAATTTGTACGACGTGAGACACTTAAGTCTCTAGTTCAACCATGTCAATATGCTGAGGATATTCACTCAGTATGGACTACCATTGAACATGACCCGCCCAAGTTTGAAGGGATAAAGAGGAGCTTTGGGTCACACTTTATTTCTATACCAGCTGAAGGGATTATCAGTTTGAGGTCATCCTCTAAAGGGGAAGCACACCCTCTAGACAAGCCTCTCTAGAAGCTTGATTAAGCTAAGCTTTCTCTTCACCCAAGATCTGCGAAGGCGAGGGGAGAGGATATGGCTATAAATTAATCATAGTGTCACTTACATTAAGGGTTTTAAACAAATGACAAATAGCTCAAAAAAAGTGTTAAAAAATACTTCTTCAAACACACCAAGAAATATTCATTCCAAATTGAACCTATTTAGAAAGAACTACGTGTTTTCTACCCAAGCAAAAGACACAATAGTATGGTTAATCATTCATGTTCAATTTGTTTCCCACACAGCAAAAAGAAAGCTTGTAAAAGGTGTGTTAATTTTTCTTATGTCATTCAAGATTGGTTAAAATTCATTCCCTTAACATTCAAGATTGAGTGAGGTAAATTTTAAACAACATACATTCCAAGACAAGTGTTTAGTCATACAAGTTCATTTTAAGAATCTGTTAAAAACCATCAGGGAACCTGCATGAAATTTGTTAGTAGTCTTGAAGTTTCAGATATTAAATGTTGTAAAAAAAAATTATTAAAACCTAGGAAAATGCGTAGACGGCCAAGTATCGCAGACGGTGAGGCACAGACAGTGAACTACGCAGACGACAATCTACAAAAATGGTGAAACACCTGCACAGATGAGCAAATACACACAGTCAAATTCTGTTAAAAAATAGACTTAATCAGACTTAAAGATAAGATTTTTACCAAACCAAACAACATTTAACTCCTAAAAATTTCCTTACTGTCAAAAACCTGAGAGTTAAAACACTAAAAATTTGGTATAAACAGTTTAAAACATAGTCTTATGAGTCTATTTCTGAACTAGCAGAGACGGTGAGTTATATGCGTAGATGACCGAGTGTCGTAGACGGCTGGAAAGTGCAGACGGTAATCGGCGGAAACGGTGACTCCAGAGCAGAGACGGGTCTACGTGAAATTTTCCAGAACCGCAGAAAATCTACAAAAAATGTTAGAAAATAAGGGATGTGGGTCCCACCGGGCGTGCCAAAATGTATATGCTAAAACCTACATGTTGGGAGCATGCTCAGACATGCAAACATTATAGATATATATCAAATCAACTACACTAACATATCTAAACATACTCTAAAACAAAGGATTCCATCATAACCTCTGATGAGCTAAACAAGGGCACCCAATGCCTTATTGATTTGCTCTTAGAGAAGGTTTGTGGGTGTGCTCTCCCAAAACAATATATTAATCCCACTTGATTGATTGGTGGATAAAACTATAATGAAAACTAATGGATGGATGAAGAACTCAAGAACAAGTATGAAGAACTTGTCTCAAGCTATTCATCATATGATTGAAATGCAAAGTAAACAACTAAGCTAGAATGATATGCATAAGATGATAAAACTAGATTCATTTGCCATTATCCTAACATATGATTTCTAGATTCAACTATGAATTAAGCATGAAATGAACTAAGAGCTAAGATTTGAACACGTGAACTAATGCAATTCTAGAGTTATTTTAACATGATAACAATGCATAAAAAGGAGATGATTTGCTCTTGACAATGGCCTCTATTTATAGATTTTTTGGAGGAGAGAGAGGGCTTGGATGAGGTGGAGCTCATGTGGCATCCACATAGGTGCCACATGAGGAACACATAAGCCATGCAAGAGGCCCACTTTGCTCACACATGTGTGAGCAACTTTGGAAGTGATGGGTCAAAGTGTGCTTAAAGTACACATGTGAAGGATCTTGTAAGAGGTGTAAGAGGGTGTAAGAGTTTTTTAGAAAGTGTAAGAAGGTGTCATCATGTGTGTAAGAAACCTTGTTGGCACCAAATAAGGATTATTCGAAAAAGTAGATTTTTGCAAATAATTAGGACTAATTGGTGTAGGAATCAAGAAATTAGTCTAATTAACCTTAGTTAATTAGTGAATGGGTTTATTTGGTGAGAGTGATGTGAAGTAGGGTAGGATCTAGGTTCAAATTAGCTTAATCTAAATTTAAAATTTAGATTAATTTGGTTTAGTAGAATTTAAGTCATGTGGAGGACTAAATAAATTAAAATTTTATTTAAAGGGTATTAATGAGGGATAATGTATTAAATAAGATTTAATACATCAAAATGGGGTAGCATTTAAATTAAATTCAAATACTAAGGAAAGTGAATCATATTTAATTAAATAGATAGAAGAATATAACAAATATAATTAATTAAAATTAACTATAATGTTATGGAAATATTAATTAAATTAATATA
>MU225894.1:824734-845689 GCA_018584345.1 Thuja plicata
TGTTAATCATCTCAAAACACTTATTATTTAATAATAACCATTTATCATAATATTTTATCACAATTTAGCATTAACTAGCTAGACATACAAATGATAATCAATAAATCATTAATCATAGTTAATGCTTAATAAATCAAGGTAATGTATGTAAATGACTTGGAAATATATTGTAAACATAAGTTAAATTTATATAAAAAATGAATATAAATATGACATTGTATAGGCTCATCATTCCCCCCAACTAAAATCCTGCTTGTCCTCAAGCAGGGGATATGCATTGGTTAGACATGAAAGCTATTAGAATGAAATCTTGTGAATTTGCCTCTTTCTATCTTCTTAACATTTCTTTATGTCATCTCCAACACTTCACAATGTCATACTTTCTTCCTCTTTTTTTATCTCTTCATCAGACATTCCATTTTATTTCTCTTTATTTTATCATTCTCATTTTTCATAGCTTCCCCCAAACACTTCTATACTTTGTCACTTTGAATCTTGCATTTAGCTTTTGTCATTTTGAGGAAATAATGGCAAACAAAATTCAATAGATGAATGCAACAAAATCACCATGAATATAGGAGGTAGTATAAAAATGTCTAGGAAAGGTCATCCTCTTATGGTCTATGACAACAACAGAAGGTATTCATGTATTTCCCCTAGCTCAAAGGTTATTTGTCCTCAAATGACAATGTATGTATGAGGGTAGAAAAATAAATCAGTTATGAAGCATATAATTGCAATAATGACAATTAAAAAACAAAGTGCAATGCATAGATAATTAAATACTAAAAAATGATAAATATTCTGAATAAATAGAAATCATAAATGTAGTACCATTTGTGTTGTTGTGAGAAGCTTCAAACTTGGAAAACAACAGAAAGTATAGGTCCCTCATTGCTGAATATTTAAGTCCCTCTAAGAGCATTGCATATTTAATAGCAGTAGTTGTAGGTGTCCTCATACTTGGTGCAAGTTATCTTTTGAATCACATAGTAGTTGTTGTAGGATAACTGTTCAGTCACACAACAGTGGCTGTAGGATGATTGTTCAGTCACATAGCAGTGGCTATAGGATGATTGATCAGTCACACAGTAGTTACTAGAGGATAACCTCTTATTCATACAACAGTGGTTGTAGGATGACTAATCAGTCATAGTGGCTACAGGATGACTGCAGGATGAATGTCACATCGTGGCTATAGGATGACTGTTAAAAAAACAACAGTTGTTGCATGCAACTTACAGAAAACTCTATCTATCCAATGACTTATAATACAAATTTGGATGTCCATTGTTTATTAAATAAAATATGATTAGAACAACTAGACAACACCATTAAATAGACATTCCTGACAACATGAAGACCCAACTACCAAATGGATTTTTTTTTACAACATATGCAAAGACTATTTTCTGAAATTAAAGACTGGACTCATGCACAACCTTAAAAAGTGACTTGAGGTTTGAGAAACCAACCATCTGTGACCTCTAAAATAGTCAGTTAGACAAGAAGAACTAGGAAACATCTAAGACATTGTGTGCAACACTTATTGAATGAAAAACCTACCCTAATCTACTCTAACCAACAAAAAAGGTTTTCTTAAACAAAACCATTAACTGTTTCTTTGAAGTATCTTCCTTTCCTCAATAACTTCAAATGCTTCACATCTTTATGAGAAATTAGAAATAGTTGCAACATCAGTAGAAACTTAATAAACAACACTTTTGGAAAGACATTAACAAACTTACTTATTACTTCATGCTAGCAATACATTATGTTGTATTGAAAAGCATAAGTAAACTTAAATAGTTCTCCTTTAGGTGCAACTTCATATTCAGCTTCATCTTTAGATATAACTTCTTTCTTTGCTGCAACCATAACTTTTGATTCTTTGTTCACCTCCACTTGAGATAGATGTCTAATAGAACATCCCCATGAAAGAACAAATCTTCAACCCTCCTTATTGTCTTTGTGTTGATGGGCTACTTCATTATCCTCTTCTTGACTTCTAAAGACCAATTTGTGTGATTGATTTAATAAAAGTACAGAAATTTCTACACCATCTTCATGATGCTCATAGTTTTTCACTACAAAAGATGATGGTTTAGCATCTAAGGTTAAGCAAAAATCCTCTAAATCATTCCAAAACTAGTCTTCTTCAATATATTCTTTACTTTTCTGCATGAGAGGACTGATTTTCACAAGTAGGAGTTCTGATTTGACATCACATTCATCTTGAGCAGCAACCTTGAGCATGGTGATTTCTTCATTTTGCAAAACAAGGTTTTCTTCATTTTCCTCCTCATAAATTAGCAACTTGTCATCAATATGTGAACAAAATTCCTCTATGATACTAGAGAACATGTCTTCATTGATTTCCAAACTTGTTGTAAATGACATTGGCTATTGGTTTTTATTCTCCATGGATCTAAAATCCATATTTTCCTACTTCTTGTGGTGCTTTTGCAAACTTTTCAAATCCTAAGTGCTTTGAATGGAAAATACAATTCTAGAAAAATGACAAAGAGCTGCTAAAACTCAGAGACTCTCATAGCTTGATTCATCCCCGGCAGTGGTGCCAAAAATGTTGGACTTCATAAAGGAATAAAATACTAGGAAATTACCATGACTCAGGGATTGGACATCCTACCGAGAAACTATCCTCCTTAAATGAGTTGAGAGTATTCTAATCCACTTCAAACTCTTACAACATGAAAATACACATATGGCTGAAAATATGCATAAATACATGCCATAATTATTTAGAACTCATAAATTATTGCTCCCATAAGTTACTCCACTATTTTTTGACTTCAACAACTTCAGATCCATGAGATAAACAAGAGGTGGAAGAGTTCAAATCAAACTAGAAGTCATTCCTTAATTGCTGCCTTCAAACTTGCCACCTTTTACTCAGTCAACTTAAGATGAGTGTTTCTCATTAATTGTTGTGAATTAACTCAAACAATAAAAAGGGTTGTTTCTCCTCCTTTTTCTCTTTCCAAATCATTAAGAAAATTTGTATTTCATTAAGAATCAAGTGAGATACTACTATTTTACTTAAACTAGTTTTTGACTTTTTCTACTATCTTTTATGTTGCCACTTTTTCTGCAGTCAACTTCAAACTCATGTTTCTCAATAAATATTGAGAGTTAACTCAAACCATAAAAAGGGTTTTTAATCCTCCTTATCTTTCTAAATAATTATGAAAATATAAATTTCATTAAGAAACGTGGGAGATATGCTCATTATTCTAAAACTGGGTGTTGACTTTTTCTGCATTTCTAGCAACTGTTGAATATTGACAAGTGTCAACTTGCTTCTCCTTCTTTCCAGCTACATGAATGACTAAAATATCTCACAAACAACATGTTAATCATCTCAAAACACTTATTATTTAATAATAACCATTTATCATAATATTTTATCACAATTTAGCATTAACTAGCTAGACATACAAATGATAATCAATAAATCATTAATCATAGTTAATGCTTCATAAATCAAGGTAATGTATGTAAATGACTTGGAAATATATTGTAAACATAAGTTAAATTTATATAAAAAATGAACATAAATATGACATTTTATAGGCTCATCAAACCCCACTCCAAGCGCAGACACAGGCCCTGGTATGCCTAAGGTTCCCCTAGTAGATGTCAGTTTGGATTCCCTTGAACTTGAGAATATTTCAGATACCTCTCCCTCACACGATGATTTTGATGATATCTTCAGGACAGATGAGCTCATAAACCTAAACGGGGATATAGATCATGCAGTGGAAGAGATCACTGCTCAGGAAAAGGAGGAGATCCCTGCTGAGAAGGAAGCCTGGGAAGAAACACAAGAGGAGCCCGAGCGGGAGAAAACACCACTCCAAGAGACCGAAGAAGAACCAAGGCAAACAACAGACGAGCAACTGATGACTGGGGAAACCAGACCTGTAGGATCAACTGTACCCATATTCATCATGCTCCAAATGCCTCTAGTTACTCTGGGTGACCAAATGCCCTAGAATACATTCGGGGAGATGATCACAACAGCCCAAATGTTGAATCTTGGCCCGATACCTCAGCCACTTCCAGAAAATGTTCCAACGGAGGAAGATATCCTAGCGAGTAATGCCAAAGAAGAAAAAAAACATCAGGATGAGGGGAGAACCCCTGAGGATATGAACATTAATTCACCCAATGCTGAGGATGGGGAAATCCTCGAAGACACAGATGATGTTAAAATTGATGGAGAAGAAGCCCTAGACATCACAAAAGAAGACGCCAATAGGGTGGAAAATATTGAGGCATCTAGAGAGAAAGAAAAAGAGTAGGAATAGGAAAAGGAGAAAGATCCTGATGACACTGTAGATACCGAGAATGCACCGTAGAACTCTGAAGGGAGTCCCAATACCCAGGCCTTAGCAGCAAAGCCACCCCAGCTGCCACAATTGGTGGTGGAATCTAGAAGGAGGAAGGCCCCGGTGGTAGCAACAAGTGTTCCACTCTCCCTGGCCAAAATGATGGCCTGAAATACAAAATCCAAAAATCCTAAGAAGGCCTGGATAGTCCATACCCTCTGGACTAGTCCATAAGGAAGTACAGTTGTGACAATCGCAACACCTCCCCTAGATGCAGATACAACGGTGGTAAGGCCCGAGGATTATACGATCACAGAGGTAGCACTGGGGAGAAGAGATAAGAAGGGAGAATTGGACCTACTACAAGAGGTGACCTAGGCAATAGAGGCCCGGTATAATAAATAGGCTCAGAAGCTAAAATAGGAAAGGGAAATAATGAAAATCTCCTCAAGCTTCTGACAGAACTCACACATCCCCTAGCTGAGATCCACCCGAAAGCTTCCACCTCCAGACTACCGCTTGCATAGGGTGATGTGGATACTCTAAGGGCCATGAAGAAGAAGGACTAGGCTATGGATAGGTGGATCACTGAGCAGATAGTCACCGTAAGGAAATTTTTAGTGGTGTCACTCCCGGATCTTTACTCAGTCCACCATATTTTGGGCCAGGCACATAGTGCTGTCATCCTATGGGAGAAGGGATTGGAAAGGTATGAAGGGTGGAGAGAAGGACTAGAGGAGGTAATGAACTCTAGAGAAGAAGCAGTCACAAAAGCAGGAATTTTGGGAGAGGAATCATTTGATTTCCTTTGGGCCAAGTACTCTAGACTTGGCCTCAAGATTGAAGTGATCAAGCGACTGGTCACACCCCTAAAATAAAAAGTCATGGCAGTTAAGTATTCTTTAAATATTTACAAAGAATTCATAATAAGGGTTTCAGAGGTTGATCCCTTTACCACCGGAATATGCACCCCGGAGGACTATGTCCTCGACAAGTGTGATGAGCTAATGGAATCTTGGTATCAGTCTACCAGGGACTTTGACAGAGGGAAGCTGTCAAGAATATCCAAAATGATGCTTCAGGCTCATGACTTCGTTAAACTAGTAAGTGAATTTTGAGAAGGAGCCGGGGATATCAAAGAGAAGGTCAGAATCATCCACGATGGGTGGGACAACATTAAAGACATTGATGGGAGTGGCATCTGCCAAATTTTGGAGGCATTCAAGAATAGTAAGGAACAATAAGGTTCTCTAGATTTTAGAGATTTTCACCAGTCGGGTACATTTTGAACATTCTTTATTCATTAAGCGCAAGCTCTTGGATCCCAGAGTCCTAGATCCAATAGTTTTGTATTATTTCCATGACCCATGTCCAGGTTCCCCGAAGCCAACCGGTCATTATCAGGAAGTTAATAAGGGTGTCAGAAAGTGGGTGACCCCAGCAAGGCACGTCAACTTGAGGGATGGTTCTGACAGGTGGTCTCCTCAAGGTGTCGTTCCTACATTAAACACCTAGCACATCAGAGATAGTGAGTCACTTTTAAATTGATGAGGCATGTAGCCTCGATCCTTGGGGGATCAGATTTCTTCTATTCTTCCTCTGGCTCCCTTCTCGAGGCCAATTCTTCCATACCTCTTTTCTTGTCTTATTCTTCTGACATGTCAGACCTCTGTTCTTCTCGAGGTTGTTTTAATGTGATGCATGTAGTACCAACTATCAGAAATCATATTTTATTGTTGAGTATAAAGTTAGATTAGGTTAACTTTAGGGAAAACTTTGTGTATAAATAAGAAGTTTGACCTCATTCCAAGGGTCAGTAGAATTGATGATTTTGCAGTCCATAGCAATAGCACTTTGAGCATTTCATTTCTTGTAGTTGCAGAGCTCAATGCTCCTTAGTTCTTAGAAGCTCTCAGTAGATAGATGCTCCCTTGGAGCCATTATTGTACACACCAGTGCTGTTAGAAAACCATTAATGAAGAAGGAAGGATTCTCGCAATGTTGTTGTTAGTGTTCTGATCTCTGAGTTAATACTCTTTTGTGTTGTATTTTTATGATGTCCCTTGCTCTAATATTTTAAGTAGATTAACGACCTTCTTTTCCCCTCGCTATTGAAAATGTATGAACTGATGGTTTTGTATGCATTCAGTATTTAGTGTAGTATGTTAGAGCATGGTTGATGTTTTAAATGTATTTGCACAACTATAGGTAGATTGGATGTTCTCTAACCCTGGCGTATCTTTTGAAGTTTCTTAGATAATCCAAATGTTTGCAGTAAACCCCAACCCACCAAAATCCCCAAAGAAGATGAGCCAAGAAAACCAACTATCCCCCTGAACAAAAAAATCACACTCTCAACTGAGCCTTCACACTGTCGAGACCCAACTCTCATGTGCTTGAAGGCCCAGAGAATTTATTCCTTAGACAACCTTTACAGGTGAATTTGGCCAGTACTCTGATACCCAGTGACAACTTACCTCTATTGGCAGACCAGTCACAAAGTCCAGTCAACAATATCAAAACCAATGCTTTGCCCCCAAGTGATAAATAAGACCATGTGAAATTCTTGGGCAAATGAAACCTAGTATGTGACAATGCAACTCAAAGACTTTATTCCGACTTTGCACAAATGACAAATGCAATGAGGATATACAAATGAGATGATGAAAATGCAATATGTACAAATGCAACTAGGAAAGACCTAAGGGATCAAAAAGTGCCTGATTGCCAAGTTTTCAGCTTTTGAGGTTTATTGATTTTTTTTTTCTCTTTTTTTGCTTTTTTTTGCTACTAAGGTGCCTAATGCTAGGTTTTCACCAAGGCACTTTTTCTCTTTTTCAAATTTTTCAATTTTTCCTCATTTTTCAATTTTTTTGATATCATCAAGGAGCCTATTTGCTAGGTTTTCACCGAGAAAACCATTTTTTATTTTTGAATATTTTTTCTTTCTTCATGCTCAATTTTCTCCTTTTTATGCTTTTATGCTTTTCCATTATTTTTGAACTTTTGATCTTTCCCATTTTTTTGGATTTTGAACTTTTCTCATGTTTTTGGATTTTGAACTTTTCTCATGTACAAAGAATGATGCTAAACTCATCAGATACATACTCTTCTGATACTCTTTCTTCCTATACTCTTTCATCTGATCAGGTATGAAACCTCTTTAAATGGATTTTGTTAATAGGCTCTTGCAACTCATCACCCTCATGATCAACTAGCTTATAGGTCCTTGTTCCAAAAGAGGAAGTAATTACAAAAGGTCCAAGCCAATTTTCCTCCCATTTTCCTTTCTTTTCTCTATCTTCTTGATCTTTAGGGTTTTCTCTTAACACTAAATCTCCCACTTGAAAGGTTCTAGGTTTGATATGCTTGTTGTAATTCCTTGAGATTCTGTTTTGATACACTTTCAAATGCTCATAAGCTTGAGTTTGATGTTCCTCCAAAAATTCCAATTGTTGAAGTTGGGCGACCCTATAATCCTCATCATTGATTAATCCTTGCAATGAAACTCTTAAGGATGGGATCTCAACCTCCAAAGGTAGAACAACTTCTGCCCCATAAACCAAGGAAAATGGTGTAGCTGTTGTTGGTGTTCAAATACTAGTTTTGTAGGACCATAATGTCGGGTTTATCTGGATGTTCCAATCTCTTCCTGGTTTGTCAACCAATCTTTTCAATATTTTAAGGATATTCTTATTTTTAGTTTTGGCTTGTCCATTACCTTGAGGATAGTAAATGGAGGAAGAATGGTGTGTCATATGGAAGGTTTCACATAGTTCATCCACATCTTTGTTCTTGAATTGTTTCTCATTATCCATGGTGATGGCATGAGGCATACCATATCTACAAATGATGTGATTAAGGATAAACATAGAAATCTATTTTCCCATTGCAGTTGTCAAAGGTACGACCTCCACCCATTTGGTAAAATATTATGTTGTTGTGATGATGTATTTGTGACCATTGGAAGAAGGTGGATAAATCATTCCAATAAGATCAAATCCCCATTGGTAAAATGGCCATGGTCTAATGAATGGGTGCAACTCTTATGTAGGCACATGGATCATGTCTCCATGGTATTGGCATTTTGAACACACTTTAACAAAGTGGAAAGCATCCTTTTCTAAGGTTTTCTATATTTACCCCATACAAAGGATTTTCTTGGCTAGGTTCAACCCACTCGAATGTGACCCACATATACCCTCATGAACATCTTTTAAATCTAACATCAATTCCTCATCCTCTAGACACCTAAGTAGTATTCCATCAAGATATTTGCAATACAATGTGTCAGATAGGATAGTGTAACGAGCCGCTTGGCGTATAAAATGTTGTTTTTGGGCACGGATTTGGTCTAAAGGTAAAACTTGGTCTTTGAGATAGGTATAAATGGGTCTGTACCAAGGTGAGTCATATCAATTTATAAGGCAAATGATTTGAGTTTTAGGCAATTCAAAATCCAGTTTCACCAACTCTTCCACTAAGAATTTGTACCTCGCATTTTGATCAGGCATTTGGAGTAAAGAAGCCAAAGTAGGCATAGCATCTGGCGCTCTATTCTTATCCCCTGGAATTTTCTCAAATGTAATCAAGACAAAGTATTTATTTTTAGTCATCTACCATCCTTTTATATGGCATCAATTTTTCATCCTCAGTTTGATACTCATCATTAATTTGATTGGTGACTAATTGGGAATCCCCATAAACTTGTAGTTATGTGACGTTCCATTCTAAAGCCATTTTAATGCCTATGACTAAAGCTTTGTATTCTTAAATATTTTTTGTGCAAGGGAAAAAAAGTTTATAAGACTTAGGAATGATGTATCCTTGTGGTGTAATCAATAGAATTCCAGCCCTTGAACCATGTTGAGTGTAGGATCCATCAAAATATAATTTCCATGCTTTGACTTCCACATTGACTACTTCTGCATCTGGAAGTTCTAATTGAATAGGATGAGTAAAAACTAAAGGATTTTCAGCCCATTGATCAGCTATGACTTGGCCCTTGATAGCTTTTTGGTCCACATACTCAATGTTAAATTCACTAAGTACCATCACCCATTTAGCAATTCTTCCTGTTAGGGCTGTTTTATTAAGAAAATACTTTAATGGATCAATTTTTGCAATCAACTTCACCTTGTTCATCAAAATGTAATGTCGTAGTTTTTGTAAGGCAAAAACTACCGTTAGACAAGCCCACTCCATGAAGGTATAATTCAACTCATACTTGATCAAGGTTATGTTTAAGTAGTAAATGACTCTTTCTTTTCCTTCATCATCCTCTTGTGCCAACAAAACCTCTAAAGATCTCTCCATTGCTAAAATGTATAATAGTAAGGGTTTTGCTTTGATTGGAGGCATCAAAATGGGTGGAATTACCAAGTATGTCTTAAATAAGGTGAAGGCTTGTTCACAGTCATCATCCCATGTAAAAATGATATCTTTATGTAGCAATCTTGTAAAAGAGTGGCACTTTTCCGCCAATTAAGAAATGAACCTCCTAATAAATTGAATTTTTACTTGAAGTGACCTCATTTGAATAAAATTTTTTGGGAGTTTCAATTTCCATGATTGCTTGCACTTTTTCCGGATCCACTTCTATTCCTTTTGCTGAAACTATGTAGCCCAATAGCTTGCCGGATTGAACACCAAATGCACATTTCTTTTGATTTAAACTTACTTTAAATTTCTCCAATCTTATGAAAATGTTTTCTAGGATAGGGAGATGGTCTTTTCTTTCATTTGACTTTGCTAATTTATCATCCACATAGTCTTGTAGGAAAGTATGCATCATGTCATGGAATATAGTTGTCATTTCCCTTTGATAAGTTGCTCTGGCATTTTTGAGGCTGAAGGGAATAACATTCTAACAAAAAGTACCCCAAGGGAAAGTGAAAACAATATTTTCTTGATCCTCAAGTGCAATTTGAATTATATTGTAGCCACTAAATCCATCCATCAATGAAAACATAGAATGTCCGGCCGTCAAATCCACTATAGCATCAATGCTAGGTAATGGAAAATCATTCTTAGGGACATAAAGGTTAAGGTCTCTAAAATTCATGCATATTCGAATGGATTTTTCATGTTTAGTAACAAGTACAATATTGGAAATCCATTATGCATAAGCTATTACTCTTACGAAGCCAACTTTTAGTAACTTTTCCAATTCTTCCTTGACCAATAAAGCTACATGGGGATGCATTTTTATCAACTTTTGCTTCACAGCTTTTACGTCGGGCCTTACATTAAGGTGGTGCATTATGAAACTTGGATCCAATCCTAGCATGTCCACATATGACCATGCAAATTTGATTTTCTTTGCTTGAAAGAATTCGATGAAATCCTTCCTTTCTGTTGGAGTCAATGATGTTGCTAAATGAATAAACTTAGGTTCCAATTTGGTTCCAATGTTGACCTATTCTGTTGGCTCAATGAGGATAGGAGATCTCTTGTCTTCATGTTTAGATAGGGTATCCAATCTCTCTTCCTTAAGTGCCATAGTTGGGTTTTCACCTTTGGAAACATCTGTTATTTTTACTTTTTTAGGGTCTAGTACTACCACATGGTGGCTTTCACCACTAGACCTTTTCTTTTTCTTTTTCTTCTTTTTTTTTCCTTTTATCTTGTGGATTAAGATATCAGACCCCTGCATCTATCATCATGTTTGAATTGAATTCATTGGTGGAAGATGGCTCAACCGCGTTAAGGTATTGGGCCATAACATTTTTATTAGGAAAATGGAGTAGGTCATTAGGTTCGGTTAAGT
This sequence comes from Thuja plicata, assembly GCA_018584345.1. NCBI lineage: Eukaryota > Viridiplantae > Streptophyta > Pinopsida > Cupressales > Cupressaceae > Thuja > Thuja plicata. The sequence goes on from MU225894.1 coordinate 835,856, forward strand.
ACCAATCAATGAGTTCAAGATGAATAAGGGCTAAGGACTCATTAGGAAAGTTATATTTTGAAGGTTTCAAGTACATGACTTCATTTGAGGCTTCATACATTGTATCACTTAAGTCAATAACATGGCCTTGCTCGAGGTGTTCCATGGAAGTAGGATCAAAATTCTCTTCACTAGACTCCTTATGGATTTCCATGGGAAAGAATGCATGTGGATTAAATATAAAATTTGAATCACCCCCCTATGAAGGTACCCAAGGTTCACCTATCCATTGGTTGCCACTAGATTCTTGTCCTACATTGGAATCTTGAGGCTCAATTGGTACATGTGTAGAACTTGAACCTTGATCCATATTGTCTTGAATTTTGGCCTTAGATATAGTAGCTTTAGTATGAATGAAATCTACCTCTTTGTCGTGACAAGAGTCTTTGGATAGGGAATCCCACTCATATTCTCTAGAATGATCCTCACTCTCAAATTATAACATGTGTACATGCTCATAAGGATCATGCCTAGAACTTGAACCAACTTCTTTTTCTTGATACCTTATTCTCGATTTCTCATCCTTTGATCTCCAAGGAAGTTCAATAGGTTCTAAAAAGCCTATATTTCTAATTCCTAAGGGTCCTCTTCCCTTGTATCACGTCTTCTTCATTATTTTAAATCTCTTTCCATATTGACCAGTTTGGATATTGATATGGTGAGCTCTTTGAATGAGATTATTTGAAGTATCCTCCTCTTTTTAGAGCCATTGACTTCATTATCCTCCTTTTCTAGGGCTGATTGATCACTCTCTCTTACAAAATGAGAGTTTTATTTTTGAGTTGGATGAGAACTTGAAGGTTTCCCATGTGTATTTGGAGAAGTTGGTAAATCAAATAGGGAAACAGAACATTCTCCTACTCCTTTTGAATTGATTCTGCATTATTTTTCAAATTTATGCATCATCTCACTCATCTTTTGATAGTTTTCCCTTTTGGTTTGTTCTCTCTCATCCTTAGAGGGTCTCAAAATTTCTACCTTTGGGGTAGAAACTTTTCCTGAATTTTCATTGGAACTTTGACCCTCCTAACTAACTTTATATTTTCCCTTAGTTGATGTAGGTAAGTTAGTTTCATTAGGACTTGAAGTAGATGTAGCATTTAATGTAGAAGTAGGACCTTCCTCTTTGGTTTCTTAAATCATGACACTATGAATGATTCCTTCCCTATTATGTGGAATACATAGCTCATGAAGAGGTTTCACCATATTGCAATATTGAAAGGGATTAGAATCTCCTCCAATAGTTATTTCTTCACCCATGTACGTAAATTTGATACATTGATGATAGGTTGAAGGCACCGCTTGCATCTCATGAATCCATGGCCTTCCCAATAAAATATTATAAGTTAACTTCATGTCAAGGACTTGACAAATGGTATCTTTCTTGATAGGACCTACTTGAATGAGAAAAACCACCATTCCTTTAGAAGATCTTTCCTCCCCATCATTAGCCTTTATAGTGATTTGTTTCTTGGGATCAATAGATGAATTAGATTACCCTAAAGATTTGACTAGGTTCAAGGTAAAAATGTTGAGACCAGCTCCTCCATCAATGAGGACTCTCTTGACCCTATGCCTTTGGATTAAGAATTTTATATGCAAGGGAAAATTTTGAGGATGAGTGATTGATATATCATCTTGTTCTAAAAATGAAAGGCAATGTGGTTCAACAAGATGTCCTACCATGTTTTGAAACTTATCTTCCTCCAAGTTTATAGGAACATTAGTTTCCACAAGAGCCTTTTCCAAGATCTCCTTGTGATTGGGAGAAAGTTTTAATAACTCCAAAATAGAAATTTGTGACGGAGTCTTTTGTAGTTGATCAACCAAACTATAAGGCTTTGTTGTAGTAGGTGTTTGTTTAGCCAAAGTAGTTGATTATGTAGGACCAATAGGTTTAGGAGCACCCCTTTGTAGGGTAATTCTTGTTGCTTGCCCCCTATTAATAACATTAGAAGTCTCCTTTTTAGGTTGTTCCTTTATCACCACAACATTAAAAACATTCTCATGTCCGGATAAGGTATTGATAGTATTGTCATAGTTATGAGAAAAATTAAAATTGTTGTTACCTTTAGAATTGTTGCCATGGTTGTTCAAATTTGAAGACTCACCTTCCTCATGATTGAAGAAAGGTTTTTTAAAGTTTGTATGATCCTCATTGTTTTGAGGCCCTTCCACTTTAATCACACCATTGTCAATTAAATCTTGCACCACATGTCTTAGGCGCATGCAATCATTTGTTTTGTGTCCTCAATTTCTATGATATTCGCAATGATTGGACTCACTCCACCAAGTAGACTTCACTTTTAGTTTGTAGGGTTGAGCCCTAGGTAATTCAATAATCTTATTCACAATAAGGGTTCTCAATTCATTTTCAAGTGGTTCACCCAATGTCATGAACTTCCTTCTAGGAGATGGAGAAAAGAAGGGTTTAGGCTTATTGGCCTCTTGATTCTTCCCAAAGTTTTTATTATTGTTGTTATTGTTAAAAGGCACTTTGGGTGCTTGACTTAAATTATTATCTTGAGTAGATCTTCTTGTGAGAGTAAATGGAGTGGCCTTCAAATTATTCACTTCCACAAATCCATCATTAACCACATCTTTGTTATTGTTCCATATCCAAAATCAGTTGTTGTTAGGAGGAGCCCTATTTTGCTTGTTGGTGGAGGTATTTTTGTTAGCATTCTTATTATCCTTGTAGAGTTTGAGTTCTCCAATTTTGACTAATACCTCCTCCATAGTAAATCCATTCTCAATTAGGTCTTGGAAAGACCTAGGGCATTGTAACTTTAACCAATAATTCATTTTGTTGTTCGAGCTATGAATAAAGATATCCTTATTTTCCTTTTCAGGCACGCTTCGAGGGTATCTAGCAAATACTGCTCTCCACCTTTGTAGGAAAATTAAGAATCCTTCCCCCCCGCATTTTTTGTTATTACATAAATTAATCATTGTAACCTCATGTTTTATATTATAAGAGTAATGAGTTACAAACTTGGAGGCCAATTCCTCGAAAGTGCGGATGTCGGAGGGTAACTTGGAAAACCACTCCATTGCCATACCTCCTAAACTTCTTGGGAATAACCTCATTAAATATGTTGTGTCATGCATGAACTCTAATCTCAATGCACAAAACTCCCTTAGATGATCTTGAGGATCAGATGCTCCTTCATAGTTATCATACTTAGGAAAAACAAAATTGCTAGGGAATGGAGCCATAATTAATGTTTTATCAAAGGGAAATGGAAACAATGCTTTGATAGAGAAGGGTTTAGGAGCCCCCATTTGTTTCATTGCATCCAATTGTATTTGGAATAACTTAAACTTCTTGTTCATGATGTTAATAGGGTTGTCTTCGTCTTCTTTTTTCTTTAATTGATCAACATCATAATTGTGAGGGAGTTTAGTCCCCGCTTGTGCTAGGTCTACAAAATGTTTTTCCCTTTCTCTTTCCAACACTTTATCCATGAGCTTAATGAAGAATGGGCTTTGAACCGCTTCATTAACCTTCTCTTTGGTAGCCTCTTTGTCATTAGGGTAAATATTTCCTCCATTGTTGTTGTCTACCCCTTGATTGTTTGGGTTGACTCATCTTCTATAGGCCCCATTATTGTTGACCTATCCATTTCCATTGTTATTAGTGTTATCCCTATTGGCATTGTTGATTAGGTCGGGATCCATATTTTTGAATGGGGAAGCTATGTTTGGTTCTACCTATTTATTTGGTTGTTGAGTTGGTTGTTGTGAAGAAGTAGAATTATCACTAGGAAAAGGAACCTCCTGCCTTGGATAAGAATCATCGGGTTGTAGGGTAGCTTTAATGTAGTGCAATCGGGTGAAAGCCGGCATGAGCATAAATCACTGAAAACTTGGCTTTTTATCACCTATTTGATTAATCCCTTTGTGGTTTATCCAATAATGAGGGATTCTGATCAAATTTAACTTATGAATAGATAAAAGATCCAAAAGGGTATCCAGAAATGAAATCAAATTGTTTTCAAGCTCTCTGAAAATGCCCCATGTTTGCCTTTCCTTGTTTCTGGGAGTCACTTTATTGTTGTGTAAGTGTGACTTCGCATTGTGTAGGCGGTAACTGGAATTTCTATACGTGGCACTCTTTAATTTTTAGGCGGTGTTTGGCCGTTTGTAGGCAGTGTTTAAAATCTTACAGTCGTTACTTTCGAGTGAATTAGGTGGTGTTTCAGTAGTGTTAGGCATAACTTCAGTTTGCAGGCCTAACAGGAATTGTTGTAGGCATTGTTTAACCTTCTGTATGCAACGTTTTGCAGATCAAGTTGGGTTTTCATAGTTTTTAAGGTTTTAAAATTATAAAGTCTATGATCAGATCTGTAGGATGAAATTCTTGCTTGAAAGTGAAGACACAAACACAACACACACACAAAAAATTTGTATCTTACTCCTAAAACCCACAAAGTGTATGTTCTCAGACGTTTTCATAGGTCTTGTACAATAAATTCTTCCAAACAATCTACCTAGAGTCAAATTTGGATTTTTAACAATGACTCTAAAAAGGTAGCTTGCTAATTAACAAGGTTGTAGTTAACACCTCCGTTCTGAAATATGAAAAAGTCTCTTATACCCTCTTGCAAGGGATTCCCACACACACTAAAGTATGATTTTGTACAATCCCGAAGGACTACTCAAGGAAGTGAAGATTCTTAGCAAAATTTAGTCACTTCAACCCTTTGGGCAAGAGTGCATTTGATTATAGTGGGTTGGATAGTATCACGGCTTAAGTGATTGTCTCCCACTTTGGGTCATTCCCTCTCACCATCCTCATAAGGCAAATCTTGGCAGGCAGGCCCTTTAAGTATCTAGCTATCTAGCATGTATATGATAAAGAAAAAATCGAACTTAGTCAAGTAAGTTTGGGAGTTTGATTCACTCAAAGAGTGAAGAGCATATCCCTATTACTTTTCTTAATTCCAAGCACTTCAAACACGTTTGTTCATTTTCAAGCTCTTGACAAGGAGGTTCTTAAAAATTTGAAATGTTTGGTTCAATTATTCCCTTTCTTTCTACTACCCAAACGCAACACTTTTGGCTTTTTGATCAACTTCAAAAATTTGAGAGCTCATACCTAATATCTTGTTTGGAATGGACATTAATAGGGTGTCCCTATTAGACTAGATACAAATGAAATTGCCACAATTTAATGAAATCAAGCTTGTTAAGATAAATACCTCATTTCGATGCTAGCAAAGACTAGACACTTTTTTGAGGTTTTTGCTTTGTTTTTTCTCACTCACCTAGTGGCGATCGTTCCCTCTTTGTTGATGAACTATAATTGATTGAATGTTTGAAGATGTTAATTTGATGATCATCGAGATGCAGAAAGTTAATGCAAGATATTAAATCAGTTGATGTATTGTATTGTCATTGATTTCAACTTGATATAATCTGATTGGTCATATACATATTGTCAAATACTTCAAAGAACCAAAGAGATAAAGGTTATGTTATCAGTAATGCATAAAATTTCAGTATACACCAAGTGACAACAAACACTAATGGATAGTGCACACCGACGGATAGAGAACCCTGAGAAGAGTCACAGTGATACCCGAGAAAGCATTACTGAGTAGAACCAAAGTGATACCCGAGCAGAACTGAAAGTCACAGTTTTTCCCGATGGACAAACAACCTCGATAGATAGAGATGCCCAAGGAAAATTGAAGTCAAGACCGAGCAAAAAAGGAGTTAAACACCAATCAGACTAAAGTTTAGAAATGACAAAAGACTTAGCCGGCAAGAGCTAAATATAGAGTTAACTTTTTGATTACACTATTTTTCATTGATCAGTTAAAAGCTAAAGATAAGCTAGAGATTTAAAGCTAGTTTTATTCCAGTTGCCAAGAAGAAATCTACGGGATAAAAATAAAGCAAGCTTTAAAGAAAGAATGGCGAGATTTGCAAATCATGTCAAGAACAAGAAAGACAAGGACTTAGAAACAGTGAAATCATGTCTATGAAAGAGACAAGCTAATTCATTATCAAAAAAAGGAATGTTGAAGAGAATTCTGGTGAAGATAAGAATTCTTCATACAGATCTTATCAAACAAGCTAAAGAACAGAGCTAATATTTTTGCAGACACCGAGCAACAGAGAAGCAACAACATTCATCGAGAAAAAAGAAGTGGAACAAAGGAATTGAAGAGAACAGTGATCAGAGAGGTATTATGAGCTCACAATAGATCTGAACATCTACACGATTAAGCTGTATTTATGAACAGATCATATATTTTTTCATTTTAACCATTGATTTAGAAAATCTCTTAACAGAGTAGAATTTTCAAAAGAGTATAGATCAAATCAAGAAGTACTTGGCAAATCCTCCCATTTTAATGCCTCCTATCCCAAGGAAACCACTTATTCTATACATTTCAGCGACAAAATCTTCCTTGGGGGCATTACTAGCTCAACTTGATGAAAATGGGAAATAAAGAGCAATATACTATATTATCCACACTCTTGTTTCATATAAGGTTAACTACACCAGCATTGAGAAATCTTGCCTTGTAGTTGTGTTTGCTTCCCAAAAGTTGTGACATTACATGCTTGCACACACTATACACCTCATATAAAATAGATCCACTCAAATATTTGCTAGGTAAGATCGCCCTCACAGGTAGACTTGCTAAATGGATGATGATCCTTTTAGAGTTTGACATAGAGTACATTGAGCATAAAGAAATCAAAGGACAAGCCATAGTAGATCAACTGGCTGATTTCCCAATACAAGATAATGCACCTATTCAAGTTGACTTCCCAGATGAGAACCTCATGTATATGACTAAAAGAACATGGGAGATGTTCTTTGATGGATCCTTTATGCAAAACGGTTCAGGAGTTGGTGTGTTGTTTATTTCTCCTCATGGGTACATGATCCCTAAGTCTTATAAATTATTGTTCCCATGTACAAACAACATTGTTGAGTATGAAGCTTTAACAAATGGACTTAAGATGGCCATAGAATAGAGAATCACAAAGTTACACATCTATGGGGATTCATAGCTGATAATCAACCAAGTTAATGATGAATACCAAACAAAATTAACATGAGAAAATGGTACCTTACAAGAAAATGGTTGATTTCTTGAAATGCTACTTCACATTTGTCATGTTTCAACAAATCCCTAGAGCAGAAAACAAAGTAGTTGATGCTATGACTACACTTGCTTCACTCCTTCAGCTAGAGCAACATGAATCAAGATTTGAATTCCTGGTGGAAGAGCTACATCACCCTATCTATGACTCCCCAGAAAGCCATTTCATTTGTACCCTTGTTGGTTGTGAGTCATCCTGTTATGGTGTCATTTAATCATACCTTCATGATGGCATTATTCTTGAAACCTTTAACCGATCTAAATACAGAAACCTTACCCGAAACGCCTCTCGTCATTCCCTTATCGCTGGTGATTTGTATAGGAAGGGTCTAGATGGAACACTTCTTAGATGCTTAGAAAAGGAAGAATCTAACCAAGCATTAGTTGACATCCACAAGGGCATCTGTGGGGGACATTCCAATGGTCTTGCCATGGCCTGAAGGTTTCTTAGGGTAGGGTACTATTGGCCTACGATGCAGATTGATGCAGTAGCTTTTGCAAAGTCATGTAAAAAGTGTCAAAAACATGGTAACCTAATACATGCTCCAGGCAGGGAGCTCATTCCTTCTATATCTCATTGGCCATTTCAGCACTGGGCCTTTGACCTTGTTGGGTAGATTCATCCCAACTCATCAGGTGGACACAAGTTTATTATCACTACTACTGATTACTTCACTAAATAGGTAGAATTTGTCCCACTTTCTGTTGCCTCGGGCAAGAGAGTCTCTCTATTTATTTTGAACCATATCATATGTAGCTTTGGAGTGCCTTCTAATATTATCACTGACAATGGAGTCTAGTTCAAAAATAAGGACCTTAAACAACTCTGCAAGAAATTCAAGATTAAACAACATTAGTCTTCCATTTACTTCCCACAAGGAAATGGTCAAGCAGAGGCATCAAACAAAACCATTCTTAAAATCTTGCATAGAACAGTTTGTAAGAATGGTAGAGATTGGCACTTATAGATAAATCTAGCTTTGTGGGCCTATAAAATGAGTATTCATAGTCCTACTGGGGCTACTCCTTTTGCCCTGCATATGGCACTGAAGCGGTGTTACCTTTGGAAGTTGAGATTCCTTCACTTAAAGTTTCCCTCAAAGGTCTAGTTATAGATGAAGACTACCACACCATGAGACTTCAAGAGTTATAACTTCTAGATGAGAAATGTCAAGCATCATTTGACCATATGAAGGTTTATCAAAATCGCATGTCTAAAGCCTTCAACAAAAAGGTTCACCCTAGAGAATTCCAAGTAGGAGATCTTGTCCTACGTGAAAATCCCAAGAATCAACATCATAGAGATCAAAAGGGCAAATTTGAATCTAATTGGCTTGGACCTTACATCATTACAACAACTTTTGGGACATGTGCTTATTTACTGTCTACAGAAAAGGGAGAGCAGCTCCCTAATCCTATCAATGTCTTGCACCTGAAGAAGTTCTATCCATGATGCCCATTCTGTCTGGGGGGCATCCTTTGTACATAATTATTGATCCTAAAAAAATCCAAAAAATGATATATTGTCAAAAATTCTAAAAATCAGAAAATGTCATGAAAAATGATCATCTTAGTGAAAACCTAGCAATAGGCACTTTGATGTATCTTCATAAAAATTATATATTCCAAAAATACAAAAAAAAATCAAAAATTCAAAAAATTCAAAAAAATAGAGAAAGTGCCTTTGTGAAAACTTGGAAACAAGCGCCTTGGTAGCAAAAATTCAAAAAAATTATAAAAAGTCCTGAAAAAAAGAAGAAAAAAAATGAAAAATAAAAAATGAAAAAATTGTAATAAAATCCAAGTGGTGAAAACCTGGAAACGGGCGCTACTTGAGGCCTTTGCACCCCTGTTTTTCAATGCATGTCCTCGACACTTATCCTTTCTCCATCATGCCTTGTCCTTGTTGCCTTGGTTTGGAATTGGTCTTTGTCTTTGTCTAGGGGGCATAACTGTGTTAGCTTCGGTGTCTTGGATGCGTTATTCTTTAGGACACCTCTCAAACGGTGTTTTTCAACACCACTCCAACTATGTTTTTCAATACAACCCCTGACATCGACTGTTTAGTTTGGTCTTACCCAATTTTGTCATGTGGTCTTTCCTGCTTGCAAGCATTCTATCCTTATCATTGGAACTCAGTATCAGTTAACACACTTAAATTTTTAAACACAACACTTAATGGTTGAGCTATGTCATGATATTTTTTTTGTATGCTAACTGTTATTGATTTTTATTGAGTTTCCTTGTCTAATAAGTCTCTCTGTGATGCATAGCTAGAGGACTTAGGGCATGGGGCATGTTTTTATTTGCTTTCTTCTTGTGGGTGTGGTCTTAAAAATCTTGAGTATCTCTTGTTGTTCTCTTGACACACTTAGGAAATTTGAGGCTTCATCCTTGACTAGTTTTGCACAATCGTTCTTCTGGTCATCCTGGCCTCTATGCCTTGATGCAAGTGTGGTTTTACTACATTAAATTGGGTAAGCTAACATCACAGTCATCTTGACCTTTATGTCTTTGATACTTATGTTAGAATCTTTCCACATTCCAATCTGATATCAATCACATTCATATCTTCATAGTTGCGCTTGTGACTAGTGATGATTGTGTGATTTTCTGATGTCCGTTAATAATGGCCCAATGATGAAAATAAGTTCCTTAACATTCTCTA
>MU225894.1:847328-858474 GCA_018584345.1 Thuja plicata
CATATTAGATTAAATTCATTTTTTCTTCCATAGATTAAGCTTGCATATTTCCTTTCATAGATTAATCTTGCATTTGTATTTCCTTTCATAGAATAATCATGCATTGTTATCATATAGATTAATTTCCCTTCTTGCATTGTTATTATATAGAATAAATTTCATTTGCATGCATACTTGATGATCATGGAGACTAGCATTCTTATTTTTCCTCTTTGAATCTCTCATTTTATGGTGTACTTGTAGGGGCACAAACTAGGTCAATCTGAGGGCCTCCATTACAAACCCTTGCACTCCATGAATAGAGAGCTATGAGTCACCATTTGAGACCTCATTCTTGAGCAATCTTGAATATAATGACTCATAGAAGTGTGACACATTTTTAGCAAACATAACCATCATTTATATATTGAGATACATCCCAAGGAGTATCATAAGGTTTCTCATGAAGACAACATAGTGAATGATAGATGTCAAGTGACAAACTGTTAGTTTTAAATCCTCTAACAAGGTCAAACTTAATAGTGTGTTTGTAACCTTTAACAGAGTTGGCTCTTCACCAATCTCACTTTAGAAGAGTGAAAATTTTGGGTTACCGATCCCAAGTGGTTTTTCCCCTAACAGAGTTTCCACGTTAAAAATCCATGTGTCAAAAGTGTATATGGTTCATTTCTTTGATGTTTTACTTTATACATTACTAAAACAAGATTGATCGGTAAACACTAAGTTATTTACTATATTTCGGTAAAGGTTAAGAAAAGATAGACTGCTATTCGGTAAGCTAAAGGAAAGGATTAATGGTATAAACACCAAGAAGTATATACATGTTAGATTCACACAAGACATACATCTTGTAGGACTGAAGATAACTAGAGGTTTCATATTTGTGGTATAAAGTTTTGGTTTGATTTATTGGATTAATTTTTGAGGCCATTGATTCAACCCCCCCTCTCATTTATTCTAACAATTGGTATCAGAGCTTGTGTGCTTAAAGGGAGTTTAAAGACTCAAGTTAAAGATCACAAGATGAGAAAAAGGGACATGCCTAAGTTGAAAAAAGACAACTTTGTATCATGGAAAAGTAGGATAAGACTCCACCTATCAGGTATTGGAAATGATGTTACTCAATGCTTAGATACTGAATTTGTTTTACCTATTGGACCTCTAATAGTTGATCAATTGAGAGAAAAGCATGAACACAGTTCTATGATGATAGAACTTGCTTCCTCACTCTTTGATGCTGAATTTGAAGATGTCAAATCATCCACCATTGCAAAGACAATGTGGGACAAATTGAAGCTAGTACATGGAGGAGATAAGAATGTACTAAGGGATAAGGAAAAAATCTTAAGAGGAAGGTTTGATGACCTCAGAATGAAAGAAGGAGAAAACATCACTCAATACAACTGCAGAATCAAAGCGGTTGTAAATGCTATCCCAGGAGTAGGAGGTGTACTTGAAGAAGAAATTTTTGGAAAGTGGCAATGCAAACAATTGTCATTTTGTCATTGTTGTCAAACCTTAACTAGTGAGATTATTGTTGTCTTTTTGAGTACCATATCTATTATTGATGAAGAAGATTTAACAAGAAGACCAAGTGAATGGTTCAGTTAAGGCAAATAAAAGGGTACTTGATTAGTTGGCACTCTGGATAAGCAATTAGTTGTTTATCTTTCAAAGACAGTTTTTCTGGTTGTTCTGTGCCAAGCAAGTTTGGCTTATGCCGAGCAAAGTTGCTTGTGCCGAGAAAAGTTGCTTGTGACGATAAAATTTGTTTAATGTCGAGCACCAGTGAAATTGCTAAATGAAAATAGTGATGTTGGCCAACTTACAGTAATTGGATTAATGATGAGATTTGAGATCTCTGGCCGACTTAGTTAATTTTATTGGGATATGTAATGTTAATTAAAGATTGATCCATGTCATTTAATGTATGGGTAATTCTAATTAATGCATGGTTTCAATATTTAATTAGAGACTACTTTGGAGAAGTAAATGTAATGCAAAGATGGAATGATTCGTTGGATCTAACCTAACCTAAGATTTATGATCTTATTTAAGCGGCAAAAGATTTATTTAACCTAGATAGAGAGGTATATGATAACCTCAAGGGGTTATTCATTAAGTGTGGATGTGTATGCAAAAGGGTTGCATAGTTGATTTACTGTTTGGCATGATCTAGCAAAGAAGGCTGAATACAAAAGTAGAGAGTTGCATGTGTGATTTCTTGACGAATTTCTAAGCAGATCAGAAGGTTGAAATGACAATGCAGGCTATCTAGTAAGTTAACATCAAAGCTGTAATTGGATCTAAATTTTTAAAGTAAGTTGTATGTATCAGATCACAAACTACTGATTACTTTCTAACCATTGTATTAGTTAAAATCCTTTAACAAGGTTGACCTAGCAGTCATTTGTATAAATCCTCTAACAAGGTCACATTTAGGTGGAATGTTCTAAGTCCTCTAACAAGGCCACTCCTGACAGGGTGATTAAATCCTTTAACCAAGTCACATCTAACAGTGTGTTATTATAACCTTTAACAGGGTTGGCTCCTCATAGAGCTCACTTCAGAAGAGTGAAAACTTGGTAGCATGTTACTGGTGGTTTTTTCCATATTGGGTTTCCATGTTAAATACTTGTGTCAACTTGTGTGAATGCTTATGGTTTGTTTTACTGTTATGTTTCTAAAAGCTAATTTAATTAGATAGTAAACTACATGATTAAAGTTGTTGACTTATGCTACTGCTACCGAGTAGATCTGAAATATAGAAAGTTTTTATTTGCTACATCTAGACCTGAGGATAATAGATTCACCCCTCCCCTCTCAGTTATTCTAAATTCATTCTAACAATTGGCATCAGAGCTTTGGTCTCCTGAAAACAAGTTTGAAGGTACTTGGAGAGAAAAGATCAAGATCTATAAGAAGGAGGTTCCTAAGATAAATAAAGATAACTTCCCTACATGACAAAGTTTGATGAAATTGCATTTGGTTGGTATTGGAGATGATGCTGAGTGACTTATTGAAAATGATTATGTATCACCCTCTACTCTTCTCACTTATACACAACTAAAAGAAAAGCAAGAGCACAATCAAGCAATGTTGGAGATCGCCTCCTCATTAAGCTATTCAGAGTTTGATGATATAAAGAGCTGCACAAATGCAAAGAAGATGTGGGACAAACTTGCAACTCTCTATGGTGGAGACACAAATGTGTTGAAAGCTAAATCAGAAAGTCTAAGAGGTAAGTTTGATGAGATAAAAATGCAAGAAGGTGAAAATGTTAATCTGTACTATGGTAGAGTAAAAGAAGTTGTAAATGCGATTAGAGGGGCTAATGGAACAATTGATGAGAATAATATTATGAGAAAGGTACTAAGAACTTTACTTCCTGTATATGCTATTAGAGTTTCTACAATTCAAGAATTGAGATGTACTCCTACCAATAATCTGAATTTGGAAAATCTGATAGACAGACTCACTGCATTTGAAATGTCAAATTATGATAACTATAATCCATAAGGGATTGATTATGCTTTTAGATCACAGCTGGTTCTCAATAAATCTAAGAAAGGAAAGAAACATGTGAACAATGATAGTGACACTTCTGATGATGATCTTGAAGCACTTATGGAAAAAAGGCTATCCAAAGGAAAAGGAAAATACAGAGGTAAACTTCCTATTATTTATTTTTCATGCAATAAAGTTGGTCATATAGCTGCTAGATGTCCTGACAATAATGAAAAGGATGAAAGAAAGGATAGCAAATACAAAGAATACAAAGATAGAAAGGATGACCAAGGCTTCAAGAAATATAAGGAGTACGAAGACAAAGGTAAGAAATCTTGTTATATTGCTGAAGAAACTTCTGACAATAAGACTGATAATTTTGATGACAATGATATAGAAGTTATTTATGTTGCAATGAAAGAAGATTCTGATGATGATGAGAAAACTGCATTAATCTCTTATATGAGTAAAAATGATCATTGGATCATTGACAGTGGTTGTTCCCATCATATGACTTGTGACAAAGATAAGTTTGAAACCCTAAACGAATGTAAAGGAGGATATGTAAAATTTGGTAATGATGCATCATGTCTTATCAAAGGTAAAGGATTGATTAAATTGACTGACAAAATTAGATGTGATAATGTGTATTGGGTTGATGATCTTAAATATAATTTGTTGAGTGTTGCACAGCTGAACACATCTAGTTACAAAGTTAAATTCCATCACAGAAAAGCAAAGATCTATGATTCTACGGGAGAATTAGTTGGAAGTGGTGATCATACTAAAGGTAACTTATTTTATCTGGATTTATCTAAACAAACATGTTTGTTTGAACAATACAATGATGTTTTTTTATGGCATAAGAGGTTGTGTCATGTGAACTTTGATAACTTGGTAAGCATAAGTAAATTGAAAAAAGGTTAGAGGGCTACCTAGGTTAAAGAAACCTGAGAATGCTATGTGTAAACAATGTCAACTAGGAAAGATGACTAAGTCTAGTTTCAAGAGTAAAACACATATATCAGAGAAAATTTTGGAATTGGTCTATACAGATCTCTGTAGTCCCATTAGAGAAAGAAGCTATTGTGGTGCTAGATACTTTATTCTATTTGTTGATGATTATTCAAGGATGATGACTGTAATGTTTCTCAAGGAAAAATATGATGCATTCCAGTTATTTAAATGGTACTTAGCTAAAGTTGAAAATGAAACAGGCAAAAATTTGAAATGCTTAAGATCTGACAGAGGATGAGATTTTATTTCTAATGAGTTTAATAGGTTCTACAATGACCGAGGCATAAAGAGACAGATGTCTGCACACAGGACTCCTCCACAAAATGGTATTGATAAACGAAGGAACAAATCTATCATGGATTGTGCAAGAACACTAATGATGGAGAAAAATGTTGCACAAAAATATTGGAAAGAAGCTGTAAGTACTGCAGTCTATACACTGAATAGTGTTTAAGTCAAGAAAGGTACAAATGCTACACCTTATGAACTTTGGTATGGTTATGCACCGAGTGTAAAGTATTTTAAAGTATTTGGAAGCAAATGTTTTATACTGAAATACAACAGAAATGGAAAACTAGATGCTAAAGGTGAAGAAGGCATATTCCTTGGTTATTCAATGAAAAGTAAAGCATACAAATGTTTGAATTCTAATACTAAAAAAATTGTGGAAAGTGCAAATGTAAGAATTGATGAGTTTGCAGAAAGAAATGAAGCTAAAAGTACACAAGAGCCTGAAAGGTACAGATCATTCATATATCTGGATGAAGAAGATTCTAATTCACTACCTGAGACTACTGCTGAGCAACAGCATGCACCTGCCGAGTCACAGAGTGGACTTGTCGAGCAACTAGAAGTGAATGTCGAGCTATCTGATGGAGATGTTGAGTCACAAAATCAACCAGAACTTAATACAGACAATGAACCTAAAGCAAGGACTAAACCTACCCTAGAAAAATATGTGAGAAAAAATCACAATTCTAATCAAATCATTGGATCAAAGGATTCTGTTTTTATGACACAAAGTAAGTTGAAAAATGGCACATGTCTGTTATGTGAATTTGAGCCCAAAATAGTGAAAGATGCTTTAGAAAATGAAGATTGAATACAAGCAATGAACGAGGAAATTGAACAAATTGAGAAGAACAAAACTTGGACACTTGTACCTAGGCCAAAGGATAAAAATGTAATTGGCACAAAGTGGGTATTTAAGAACAAGCTGAATGAACATAGAAATGTGGAAAGAAACAAAGCTAGACTAGTATGCAAGGGTTATGCAAAGGAGGAAGGAATTAACTACAGTGAAACCTCCACCCCAGTTGCGATATTGGAAGGTGTCAGAACCTTACTTGCATATGTAGCCTATAAAGGATTCAAAGTTTATCAGATGGATGTGAAATCTACATTTCTCAATGGAATCTTGGAAGAAGAAGTGTATATTGAGAAAGCTGATGGTTTAAAAGACCCAAACAAAAGGGATATGGTTTGGAGATTGTACAAAGAATTATATGGATTGAAGCAAGCGCCAAGAGCATGGTATGAGAGATTGCACAATTATGTAATCAAGATTGGATTTGCAAGAACCAATGACAACAACAACCATTACTTAAAAATAGAGATAAACAAAGGTACATTATTAGCTTAAATTTTTGTAGATGACATCATATTTAGTGGACAAGATGTGTTATGTCAAAAATTTGCAACAGAGATGCAAACTGAGTTTGAGATGTCTATGTTTTGTGAAATAAAATTCTTTGTTAGCTTACAAATTTATCAAATGAAGAATGGTATCTATATCACTCAATCTAAATATATCAAAGAGATACTGAAAAATTTTGGAATGGAAGAGTCCAAACCAGTGAGTACACCCATGGCTATGAGACAGAAGCTGACAAAAGATGACACAAAAGAAGTAAACCAAACACTCTACATATCAATGATTGGAAAACTATAGTATGTTGTACATAGTAGACCTGATATTGCCCTAGCTGTTGGAATTGTTGCAAGATTTTCTACTAATCCCAAGGAAACTCACATGATGGCAGTAAAAAGGATTCTAAGATATTTGAAAGGAATTGATGACTATGTTCTATACTAAAAGAAGAATGACAAGTTTGAACTCAGAGTTTACACTGACTCTGATTGGGCTGGGAATGTTGATGACATGAAAAGCACTACTGGTGGAGCATTTATTTTAGGAAAGAGATTGATCTCCTGGACAAGAAAGAAATAGAACTGCACCTCACAATCTACAGCTGAAGCCAAGTATGTGGCAGTAGTAGTTAACTGTTCTAACATTGTGTGGTTGAAGATACTACTGAAAGGTATGAAGGAAGAAATTACTGACCTAGTTGTCATATATTGTGATAACATGAGTGCTATTAATATTTCTAAAAATCCTATTATGCACTCAAAGACAAAGCATATAGCTATCAAGTATCATTACTTTAGGGAGCTAGTTCAGAGTAAAGAAGTAAGGCTAAATTATGTGAACACTAAAGAACAATTAGAAGACATATTCACAAAAGCACTACCCAAGGATGCTCATGAGTATCTACGAGGTAAATTGGGGGTGATTCCCCTCACCAAGGCTAATTAAGTTATGTACGGTACTGTTGCATCAAATATTACATTCAGAATACTTGACACGTTGATGCACAGTTAGTCACACTTTAGGATGCTGGCTAAAGTTGTGAAGATGAACAAGGATAGAAAAGAAAATCAGTCATAATCAAGATGATAGGATCAACATGATACTGAAGATCTACATGATAAAGATATCAACATCTTTGGCATTGTTGTCAAAGAGGGAGAGATTACCTATAAAGAGGGAAAGAAGTTACATAAAGGAAAAAGAAGAAAGAGAGACTACCAAGAAACAAAGATTACATAGAGGAAAAAGTTACTACTTAAAACATTGAAGTGATTATCTACTCAGAGGGAGTCTATAGATGATTAGACACAGATAATTACAGTGTGATTATAGACACAGAGGGAGAAATGTTTTACAGATAAGAATCAAAATGAAGCTAAAGACATTAATGAAGATTTGTTCATATCAAGGAACATGGGTGAATTCTTGGATTGGTTGGTAACTATGCTTGTTAAATCATTGTTTTAATATTTTGTGTTGCCATCAATGCCAAAGAGGGAGATTTTTGGAAAGTGACAATGCAAGCAATTATTATTTTGTCATTGCTATCAAACCTTATCTGGTGAGACTATTGTTATCTGTTTGAGTACCATATCTATTATTGATGAAGAAGATTTAATAAGAAGACCAAGTGAATGGTTGAGTTAAGGCAAATAAAAGGGTACTTGATCAGTTGGCACTCTTGCAAAGAAATTAGTTGTTTATCTTTCAAAGACAAATTTTCTGGTTGTTCTGTGCCGAGCAAGTTTGGCTTGTGCTGAGCAAAGCAGCTTGTGCCGAGAAAAGTTTCTTGTGCCAAGAAAAGTTGTTTGTGATGAGCAAAGTTGTTCAATGTCGAGCACCAGTGAAATTGTTGAGTGAAAACAGTGATGTTGGCTGACTTACAGTAATTGGATTAATGATGAGAGTTGAGATCTCTGGTCGACTTAGTTAATTTTATTGGGATATGTAATGCTAATTAAAGATTGATCCACATCATTTAATGTATTGATAACCGTAATTAATGCATGGTTTTAAGATTTAATTAGAGACTACTTTGGAGAAGTAAATGTAATGCAAAGATGAAATGATCTGTTGGATCTGACGTAACCTAAGATCTATGATCTTGTTTAAGCGGTGTAACATATAAAATAGTTACTGTGTGTAACATAAGAAAACACGTCACATTTGAAATAAGTGGGGGAAAGATAAGATATTCTTCTTCTATCCCAAGATGCACAAAAGGATAGATCCAAATTGATCAACCCCCAAAAGGATCAATGCATAAATGAATCAATCATTTGGAAATGAGGGCAAAGAGGAAAGTCTTAAATTCCCTATTTTTATGGAAAGAAATGAATGTCTGATAGATTTAGAATGCTTAAGGATTTGAATTGAAATGGATAGGATGAAGTACCAACCTTAAAATAGTACAGATCAAAGAATGCTATTTTTTGAGGTCTGTAGGCTATTTCTAGAAAAACTGAAGTATGATCTGGAACCAAAACACAAAGACGAACAAAACCCAAAAATTATTTTCCATTCTGATGTCGTCTTATTAAAAAGGTCAACCTTGATCCACAAATGTCAACCTTGACCCAATAATGTTGACCCTGACCTACACAGATCCGAAAGTGACTCTGTTTGCGGATCTCAAAAGTTTGCCGAAAAGGGTATCCAGATCTGAGTCCAAATCCGCAGTCCCAAACCTGTACCTTCAAGAAAAAGAAGTTTGTTTGTTGGGGGGGAGGGGTTTGCCTTGGTCAAACCCCAGTTTTAGAATTAACCTTAAATATATGTAATTGAAATTGCAGAAATAGACAAAGTAAATGCATAAATTCACCTTTCTTGTAAAAGCCTTTGTGGAGGATTCAAATCCTTGAATCCACAAGTATGAATGCACCAATGGATCTAGAATGTAGGATGTAGGATGTCTTCAATCAATTGCTTGTAGATTTCCAACACCAAGTCTTGAATGGGTTCTTGATTTGGAAGAGGCTTGAAAGAAGGTGGATGGAGAGATCACCAAAAGGGCACCATGTAGCCTCAATCCTTCAATGGCCTCCGATGGATCTCCTTCATGAAAATGGATGCTTGAATGGATGAATACTTGCTTGAAATATTAGTTTCTTTCTTGCTTGAATCACACTTGAAGATATCTTGAGAATGTTTGATCACGATTAGAAGACTTAGAGAAAATGAGAGAGAAAGCTTCTCTTTTATATGGAATTAGGGCACAATCTTCTAAGGAGGCCTACATAGGAGGATTAAATTTCCATTACAGCCTTTACCCCTAGGAGAGGACCTATATTAAATATAATTTATAAATCAATACTTTGAAACCCGAAATAGTCGACCAAGAACTTTTTGCAAAGACTGACATCCAGAAACTGGAAGACCCTGAAGTTTGAACCCTAGGTCAAGGTCAAGTTTGACACTGACCTAGGTCAAGATCGAGGTTGACATAGACCCAAAAGTTCATCATAGACCCAAAAGGTCGACATAGACCCAAAATTTCGTCATAGACCCAAAAGATCGACATAGACCCAAAAGGTCGACCCTGACCTTGAAGTCCAGAATCTCACGTCTGCAGTCTAGAATGCAAAAATCAGGCTAGAAAGAAGTGGACAGAGGGGCAGAATAGGGGGAAAGCCAAGTCTAGATCAAGAACCCATTCAAGGTGCTTAATATGACCCCAAACCACTTGCTTGGAAGGCTAAACACCTCTACAATGGAAGTGCTTCCATTTTCTGACTATACAAGCAGAAAAAGATTTATCTAACCTAGACAGAGAGGTATATGATAACCTCAAGGGGTTATTCATTAAGTGTGGATGTGTATGCAAAAGGGTTTCATATTTGATTTACTATTTGGCATGATCTAGCAGAGAAGGATAAATATAGAAGTAGAGAGTTGCATGTGTGATTGCTTAATGGATTTCCAAACAGATCAGAAGGTTGAAATAATAATGCAGGCTATCCAGTAAGTTAACATCAGAGCTATAACTGGATCTAAATTTGCAAAGTAAGTTGTATGTATCAGATCACAAACTACTGATTAATTTCTAACCATTGTATCAGTTAAAATCCTTTAACAAGGTTGACCTAGCAGTCATTTGTATAAATCCTCTAACAAGGTCACATTCAGGTGGAATGTTCTAAGTCCTCTAACAAGGCCACTCCTGACAGGGTGATTAAATCCTTTAAGAAGGTCACATCTAACAGTGTGTTATTGTAACCTTTAATAGGGTTGCCTCCTCACATGGCTCACTTTAGAAGAGTGAAAACTTGGTAGCATGTTACTGGTGGTTTTACCCATATTGGGTTTCCATGTTAAATACTTGTGTTGAATTGTGTGAATGCTTATGGTTTGTTTTATTGTTATGTTTCTACAAGCTAATTTCATTAGACAGTAAACTACATGATTAAAGTTGTTAACATATGCTACTACTACTGAATAGATCTGAAATACAGAAATTTTTTATTTGCTACATCTAGACCTAAGGATAACGATTCACCCCTTCCCTCTCAATTATTCTAAATTCATTCTAACAATTGGTATCAGAGCTTTGGTCTCCACAAAACAAGTTTGAAGGTACTTGGAGCGAAAAGATCAAGTTGTATAAGAAGGAGGTTCCTAAGCTGAACAAAGATAACTTCCCTGCATGGAAGAGTTTGATGAAACTGCATTTGGCTGGTATTGGAGATGATGCTAAGCGAATTATTGAAAATAAATATGTATCACCCTCTACTCCTCTCACTGCTACACAACTAAAAAAAAAAGCAAGAGCAGAATCAAGCAATGTTGGAGATCACCTCCTCATTGAGCTATTCAGAGTTTGATGATATAAAGAGCTACACAAATGTAAAGCAGATGTGGGACAAACTTGCAACTGTCTATGGTGGAGACACAAATGTGCTGAGAGCTAAATCAGAAAGTCTAAGAGGTAAGTTTGATGAGATGAAAATGCAAGAAGGTGAAAATGTTAATCAG
>MU225894.1:863229-873689 GCA_018584345.1 Thuja plicata
TGGGTAACTGTAATTAATGCATGGTTTCAAGATTTAATTAGAGACTACTTTGGAGAAGTAAATGTAATGCAAAGATGGAATGATCCATTAGATCTGACCTAACCTAAGATCTACGATCTTGTTTAAGAGAAAAAAGATTTATCTGACCTAGATAGAGAGGTATATGATAACCTCAAGGGGTTATTCATTAAGTGTGGATGTGTATGAAAAAGGGTTGCATAGTTGATTTACTATTTGGCATGATCTAGCAGAGAAGGCCGAATATAGAAGCAGAGAGTTGCATGTGTGATTTCTTGACAAATTTCCAAGCATATCAGAAGGTTGAAATGACAATGCAAGCTACCCAGTAAGTTAACA
The DNA here is from genome assembly GCA_018584345.1 of Thuja plicata. Lineage (NCBI taxonomy): Eukaryota > Viridiplantae > Streptophyta > Pinopsida > Cupressales > Cupressaceae > Thuja > Thuja plicata. The sequence goes on from MU225894.1 coordinate 863,587, forward strand.
TCAGAGCTGTAATTGGATCTAAATTTGCAAAGTAAGTTGTATGTATCAGATCACAAACTGTTGATTACTTTCTAACCATTGTATCAGTTAAAATCCTTTAACAAGGTTGACCTAACAGTCATTTGTATAAATCCTCTAACAAGGCCACTCCTGACAGGGTGATTAAATTCTTTAACTAGGTCACATCTAGCAGTGTTTTATTGTAACCTTTAACAAGGCTGGCTCCTCACAGAGCTCACTTCAGAAGAGTGAAAACTTGGTAGCATGTTACTGGTGGTTTTTCCCATATTGGGTTTCCATGTTAAATACTTGTGTCAACTTGTGTGAATGCTTATGGTTTGTTTTACTGTTATGTTTCTACAAGCTAATTTCATTAGACAGTAAACTACATGATTAAATTTGTTGACCTATGCTACTGCTGCCGAGTAGATCTGAAATACAAAAAGTTTTTATTTTCTACATCTAGACCTGAGGATAACTGATTCACCCCTCCCCTCTCAGTTATTCTAAATTCATTCTAATATAAATAGTGGTAAGTAAAATATAAGAACCTTACTGCCTATTTATGCTATTAGAGTATCTACTATACAAGAAATGAGATCATTAGCAAATAACAATGTTACTCTAGATAGTTTGATTGGTATACTTATCTCATTTGAGATGAATAACTTTGATAATAATGTCTTACCATATATTGAGTCTGCATTCAAATCTTCTTTGAAAAAAGTAAATCAAGTCATAAACACACTATGAGAAATGATAGTGAAAGTGATAGTGATGACCAAGAACTCGATGAGATTGAAGCACTAATGGCTAGAAGATTGAAACGAGGCAAAGGTAGATACAAAGGTAAATTACCATTGGTATGTTTTAATTGTAAATAGATTTGACACTTTGCTGCTAGATGTCCTAACAAAATAAAAGAAGACATAAACAATGACATATAATATGAAAAGAAGTTTGACAGAGGTGATGACAGAGATTACTGAAGCAACCAAAAATCTGATAGAAGACACAACCGAGACTACAAGGCAAAAAAAAGAAAACTTGTTAGCTGGTTAAGAACAAAGCTAGGAATACTAACACTGAATCTGATGAATATATTGAGGTGGTATTTGTTGCTATGAAGGATGATTCAGACAAAGAGGAATGGTATGCTGATACTACACTCATATCTAAGGTTAGTAAAAATGATGTCTAGAATATTGATAGTGGCTGTACTCACCACATGACTGAAGATAAGGAAAAGTTTGAAATTTTTGAGTATTATAATGGTGGATCAGTAAGAATGGGTAATGACTCACCTTGTCCGATTAAAGGTAAATGAAAAATAATGTTGAATAATCTAATCAGATGTGAAAATGCATATTGGGTGAAAGGACTTAACTATAATCTATTGAGTGTTTCATAACTGAATAACACAGGACACCGAGTTGCATTTGAGAACAAAAAGACAAAGATCTTTAATGAATCAGGGAGGTTGGTCAAAACTGGTGAACAAACAAAAGGTAACCTATTCTATCTTGATGATATTAACACCACGTGTTTAATGACTAAAAATGAAGACATATTGTGGCATAAAAGGTTATGTGATGTGAATTTTAACAACATGGTTAGGATAAGCAATAAAATAAAAGTAAGAGGCTTATCGAGTGTGTCAAAGCCCGACCATGTCATGTGTAAGAATTGTCAAAAAGGTAAAATGACAAAGTCTAGTTTCAAGAGAAAAACCTACACATCTAATGCTATTCTAGAATTAGTCCATACTAATCTATGTGGACCAATGAGAAAAAAGAGATACTATGGAGATAGATACTTCATTCTATTTGTAGATAATTATTCTAGAATGATGACTATTATGTTCTTAAAAGAGAAATCAGAAGTGTTCAAGATGTTTAAATTGTATAAAGCTATAGTAGAAAAACAAAGTGGAAAGAAACTAAAATGTCTAAGATCAGATAGAGGAGGAGAATTTATTTATGATAAATTCACTAAATTTTGTAATGAGCATAGAATTCAAAGATAGGTTTCTGCACCGAGAACACCACAACAAAATGGGATTGCTGAAAGAAGGAACATATCCATTGTTGATTGTGCCAGAACACTGATGACTGAAAAAAATATCACACAAAAATTCTAGAGAGAAGCTGTCAGTACTGCTATCTACACATTGAACATAGCTCAATTGAAGAAAGACACCAATAAGACACCTTATGATCTACGGTATGGACATACACCAAATGTAAGTCACTTCACAAATTTTGGAATTCAATGTTATATTTTGAAAGATGATAGAAATGGAAAGCTTGACTCCAAAGGTGAAGAAGGAATATTGTTAGGGTATTCTACCATAAGCAAGTCTTATATATGTCCTAACAAATCCTCTAACAAAATCAGTGAAAGTGCAAATGTCAAAGTAGATGAATTTGCTGAGAAAAATGATGAGGAAAGTAGAAAAGAACTAGAAGACTACAAAATTTTTGTCTACAGTGAAGAACTCGACACTCTTCCTGAGCAACAGTGTATCGCTCCCGAGCAACAGAACATTGCACCCAAGCATCAGGTTGCAAACACCAAAAATTAGGAAATTGCTCAAGATGATGCACCGAGTGATGGAGATCGAGATGAAGGTCAAGATGATGATCAGAATAACGAACAAAGAGCTGAACTGGTACTTTCCAAGTATGTCAGAAGAAACCATACACAGAACCAAATCATAGGAGACAATAACGCTAGAATGAGAACAAGGTGTAAGTCACTAAACACTAGATATTTAATTTGTGATTTTGAGCCTAAATTTGTTAATACTGCACTTGAAAATGAAGAATGGTTCGGTGCTATGAATGAAGAGATAGAGAAGATTGAGAAGAATATAACATGGACATTAGTACCTAGACCGGATGACAAGAATGTCATTGGTACCAAATGGATATTCAAAAACAAGCTAAATGAGAATGGAGAAGTCACTAGGAGCAAAGCAAGATTAATATGCAAGGGGTATGCACAAGAAGAAGGTATTGACTATGGAGAAACCTTTGCACCCATTTCTAGACTAGAAGAAGTCAGAATTAATATACTTGCTTATGCCAGATTCAAAGGATTCAAGGTATAACAAATGGATGTCGAATCTGCATTCCTAAATGGAATACTAGAAGAAGAAGTATACATTGAAAAACATAAGGGTTTGTTGATCCTAACAAGAGAAACATGGTTTTTAGACTACACAAATCCTTGTATGGATTAAAAAAAGCACTGAGAGCATGGTATGCAAGACTTTACTCCTATCTCATAAGTATTGGATTTGTAAGAATAAGTGAAAATAGTAATCTGTATTTAAAAGAAGATACTGATGATAACATTTTGATTGCTAAAATATTTGTTGATGATATCATATTTGGAGGTAATGATATGTTATGAAAATCATTTGCTAATGAAATGAGAAAAGAGTTTGAGATGTAAATGTTTGGAGAGATCAAGTTCTTTCTTATTCTATAGATTCTTCAACAAGATGCAGACATATACATCACACAATCCAAATACATCAAGGAAGTTCTCAAGATATTCAAGATGGAGGGCTCAAAGCTAGTTGGAAAACCTATGGAAACCGGATGCAAACTGACAAAGGAAGACAAGTCAACCGAGGTAAATTAGACCCTATATAGGTCTATGATTGGAAAACCCATGTGGGTATGTGCACCAAGTTGTGGACCAAAAAAGTGGACACATCTTTTAAAAAAATGCAAATTTCATATAACCCGATCGGGTTATTGAAAATTTGAAATTATTCTCAGCTTTGTAACCAAGCCTAGAAAATATTATTAAAAAACACAATCTATCTCAGAACCCAATCAGGTTTCTAAATTTCAAATAACCCGATCGGGTTCTGAAAATCAAAAAGTACTTCAAAACCCGATCGGGTTTTGATGAAACTAAAATAGGCTTTCCTCTGGAAGCCATAACTTCCACATACAGAGTCTGATTGACTCCGTTAAAAAAGTGTAGGAAATCTCTTGAGATGATCTAACACATTATTAACCTATGATCATCTTTAGGCATCAACATTTTTTCTACCATCCATTTGAATCAAGTAAGGTATAAAATAGGTACCCATTATTGTCCATACATGCAACGTATAGGAAAATCAGTATGCTCTCTCTCTCTCTCTCTCATATTGGGAGTGGGAGATAATATGAGAGAGAGAGAGAGGTAAAACTTATGCATTTTATTCTCCATAACCTAATCGGATTTTGAAGAAACTAAAATAGGCTTTTCTACGGAAGCCATAACTTCCACATACAGAGTCCGTTTGACTCTGTTAAAAATGTGTAGGAAAGATATTGAGACAATCTAACACATTATTAACCTATGATCATCTGTGGGCATAAACATTTTTTATACCATCCATTTGAATCAAGTAAGGTATAAAATAGGTACTCATTATTGTCCATACATGCAACGTATAGGAAAATATGTATATATATCTCTCTCTCATATTGGGAGTGGTATAAAATATGAGAGAAAGAGAAGTTAAACTTATGCATTTTATTCTCCATAACCCGATCGGGTTTTGAAGAAACTAAAATAGGTTCTGCTATGGAAGCCATAACTTCCACATACGGAGTTCGATTGACTCCGTTCAAAAAGTGTACGAAATATCTTGAGATGATCTAACACATTATTAACCTATGATCATCTTTAAGCATCAATATTTTTTCTACCATCCATTTGAACCAAGTAAGGTATAAAATAGGTACTCATTATTGTCCATACATGCAACGTATAGGAAAATTAGTATGCTCTCTCTCTCTCTCTCATATTATCTCCCACTCCCACTCTCTCTCTCTCTCATATTGGGAGAGAGAGAGAGAGAGAAAGAGAGCATACTAATTTTCCTATACATTGCATGTATGGGCAATAATGAGTGCCTATTTTATATCTTACTTGATTCAAATGGATGGCAGAAAAAATGTTGATGCCTAAAGATGATCATAAGTTAATAATGTGTTAGATTGTTTCAATATATCTACGCTTTTTGAACAGAGTCAATCAGACTTCGTATGTGGAAGTTATGGCTTCCAAAATAAAGCCTATTTTAGTTTCTTCAAAACCCGCTCGGGTTATGGAGAATAAAATGCATAAGTTTTACTTCTTCAAAACCCGATCGGGTTTTGAAGTACTTTTTTCTTTTCATAACCCAATCGGGTTATTTGAAATCTAGAAACCCGATCATGTTATGGCTTGGGAAGAGCTTTGGAAAATGACCCAAAGGCTTGGAGGCTTATTTTCCCTCCATTTTTGTTCTTTTAGACATTTTTTCATCTTATAAGATGAATTCTCGACTTTATCTTCACCAGGTTTGAAATTTGTCAACTGGGTATCTTTATAATTTTCACCATAATCTCATACGTCTTCTTAGCTTTCTAGCCATATAATATTTTCTATTTTTGGACAACATTAGCATAGTAAACTTTAATTTTCTTTACCAATGTCTTGATTGTCCTCACAGACATATGTCAACCATTGTTTTAATAACTTTTGATATACTTAATCAAATTAAAAATAAATTACATATTATTGTTCTACACTTGATTCTATACACTTTCTAAAAAAAAATTCATCTTCGATTATTTTGATGCAAGTTATGCCTAGCATACGAACAGGTACCAAATTTTTCAAAATGCGATCACTTCAAAAAATCATAGAAAAAAAATACTCATCAGAAAATTAAAAAAAAATACACAACTTCTAGATCTCACTCTTACCTATCATCCTACCAAAGGGATTTAAATGATACTGAATATAACTATATCTTTTGTACCGTGCACGGAAACAACTATGTTATGTTTTTCCAAAAAAATCAAGAACATGTTTTCGTGCGTGCGAGGTTTGACCCTCTTAATATTATCAGTTTTTTAAAAAAAATAGTGTTTTAGAAACTAGATTTAGAGTACTACAATTTTATTTTTTACACATCTTCTTATTTTGAGTGTATGACCCTCAAACGCCTGTTCCAAGATTAGGTTTACCCAATTTCAGAAAAAATGTGTCCACTTATACCCCCTTTTTTGGTCCACAACTTGGTGCACACACCCATGTATGTTGTACATACCAGACCACATATAGCACATGCATTTGGAATAGTTTCAAGATTCTCTGCTAATCCCAAGGAATCACACATGAGTGTTGTCAAAAGAATTCTAAGATATTTAAAGAATATCGAAGACTATGGCTCATGGTATAAAAGAGAAGACAAATTTGAGCTTCAAGTCTATACAAATGTTTATTGGTATGGAAACTTACATGGTAGAAAGAGCACAACAAGAGGAGCATTCTTTATGGGTGACAAACTTGTCACATGGATAAGTAAGAAGCAAGGATGCATCTCACAATCTACTATAGAAGCAGATTATGTGGTTGTTGCTACAAATTGCTCTAACATTGCATGGATCAAACAATTAGTGGAAGGTATGAATATGAAAATTCTTGAACCATTGATTATCTATTGTGATAATACTAGAGCTATCAACATTTCAAATAACCCTGTCATGCATGCTAAGACAAAGCATATTGATATCAAGTATCATTACTTAAAAGAAAAAGTGCAAGAGAAAGAGGTGATACTAGAATATGTTCAATCAAAGGAACAATTAGCAGACATATTCCCAAAGCCATTGCCTAAAAATACATTTGAGTACCTGAGAAAGAGACTAGGGTCCACCCCTTTCCTATTGGTCACTAAGCTGACTAGGAGGATGCATCAACCTACACATAATCAGAAGATCATTCATGTTGATGCAAGAAAAGAGATGGAATGCAAAAATATATCAATACACAACAAGGTACTTATCTGTACAAGAAACTAGAACAATTGTATTGCTGATGGAAAGGAAATTCAAGGAATATATTATGAAAAAAAGAGAGAGATATAGTTTGGCATTGTTGTCAAAGGGAGAGATGACTTAAGGGAGAGATTATATCCATATGAAAAATCTATCAGAAGTATTCAAAGGGAAAGATGTACTTAATGAATATGGAGAGAAGTATTCAATGAAATATATTATTGTCAAAGGGAAAAGAGATATGAAATCTCTATCATAATCATCCATCAAGGAGAGGAATAGTCAAAGGGAGAGAAAACGTCAGAGAAAGATTCAAAGAAACATCCATCTAAAGGAGATAATTGGAAAAGTTAACACTGCATATCTATCTAGAAAAGGGAGAAGAGATTCTACAACAAAGGGAGATGCCAATATAATAAATGAAATCGTTGAAGACCAAACTTTGCTATAATTTTTGATTGCAGATAACAGTAAGGTCCTTGAAATTATAGCTTGTTGTAGACCCATACTAATTTGTTTCTCCAAAACAGGGCCACATGGCATAGAAAATGTTAATGCTTTCTGCAGCTTGACAAAAGATCTTCTACCCCTGCTTATGCACCCATCAAATGCACCCTCTTTTGTAAGCCAGTAAATTGACCTTGCACAGTTAGTTTCTCGGATTGTAGACCTCATTCTTTACCAAAACCTGCAAATCAACAACAAAATTAAATCTCCCTTGGTAGTAATTTGACAGAAGAGTTGTCTGCAAAGTGAGAAAAGATGCCAAGAGGGTAATTTATGAAACAAGAGCTTAAACAATTATTCACCTTCTAATTTACAATCCAAATGTAACCTAAATCTTGAATATTTACCACTACAAGTAGTTTGTAACTTTGTGTATTTAAAATCCTTAAACTTGCAAGTTAAAATAACTTTGCATTCACTATATAACTATGGAAAATTTAATAAGAATGTAATACACAACTCAACACTTCTTTATATGGGTTCTTGAATCAAAAAATCAAGCTCAGTGTTGATCAAGATCTCACTTCCATTGTTATCTAATCACACATGCACCTATAGTTTCGGTACAGAATTTTTACATTGAAAACTGAAGATAATGGAATCCATAACTCATTAATAGATTCAAAATATCTAAAGTGGGGGCTTTCTTATACATTCGTTAGGCATGATGATGAAGGTATGTGTACACATATTGGTCACATGTTCATATCCCATGAGGTAGATTGTACACTTAACTAACAACATATGAGGTAAATGTAAAAACAATCCCTATTAAAATACTTGCATTAAGGAAGTTCCATAAATACTTGATGTATAATGAGCGTGCCCACCATCCAATATGCACCCAACTCATATTGTCTATAAAAGAACCTAATTTATCCCCCGATTTCTCCCAAAAAAAAAGCAAAGGAAAAATAGTACATGTTGCATTATTACAGCAAAATACTCGCCATCAAAAATCTAGAAAGCCGTATAAATTGTCATTCAATCTTTGCTTTTGTAGCCCTACCCAAACTTGGCCTTTTCCTTTTCTGAGATTTTGGGGACATGATATTATCAGAGACTACTAAATTTTATATTGCCTTATTGTCAAGACATAATGCTTGTTGAGATTTCTATTAAAGGTCAATTTTAATTCATCTAGTTTCAATTCATGAAAAGTAAAAATTTTCCAAATAAATCCCAGTTGACACCAGAAAACCTTTCCCATGGAGATCTCAAAACCTTAATTAAAGTCAAAACTTGCAGAAAACACAAACTAGTCTACGAAGAGATTACAAATTTCATTCAAACTATGCTATAGTATAATTGTACCTATGATAAAAAACATTAACACTTGCAGCAATGAGTCTTGTCAGCTGTATCCTATCATCTTGGCAAGAGATCAATAGTGTGAATTCAGTAGCGCCCAAAGATTTAATTATGTGGAAAAAAAATGATAAAAAATGCACACATCGTCAATAATGTCTGCACAATTCTTTGTTTCTTTCTTTCTTTTGCAATTTGAGATAGACCTTAATTGAATACCTGGAACGGAGCCAATTCTGATCATAGAGAAGAACGCCCAAATATGGAAATAGATCGGCCTTCGCTTATTTGTAATAAAAGTTGAAACTTGTAAAAAAAAAATTTCCTGCCTCTTTAGGCTAGGGATGAAAAGAGATGAAAGAAATGCCAGTATAAATGAGAAAAAATTTGAAATTTTGTAGGTATAAGAAAGCTTTTTGACAAAAATACAGCAATGAAGGAAAATGCCGCTGTATTTTTCTTGGGCAAGGCAAACTACCTAAGCTGGTATTAGAGATTTCACAGAGAATTTCTTGCTTTTTTTTCTTTTACCATTAACAGTCATTCTATATTTACGGTATCGCCTTTGTGAACAATTTCTATTGATGGGGATTAGTGAATCGTCCAAATAGTGACTTCAATCCACCATGAACATGCAAAATATTTTGGATTTCACCGTCTTGAGTGACGAGAATAATGTTTCCTGTCAATTGCCAGAGTTTCCCAGTGAAGCATATACCCAGAACATTCCTGGTCCTACTTACAGCTATTGTTCTCACTTCCCAACCTAAATTCTACTTTTTTTTATTGCTCTTTATCGTGTCCTGAAAAGTTGAACAAACAAAGTGGGGATATTATGGTTATTGACTTTAAATACTATACCTTAGGGCAGGTCCCCATGCGGCTACTAATCTTATTTTAGCTAGAAGTTGCCGCTCAACATTTTTAGCAGCAATTTGTGGAGCTGGTGGCCCCATGGTAAATGAATTTTGCTGCTTATTTTTTTAGGAGACATAAAAAATAGAATGTTTAAATAAAATCTTAATATTAAATTTTGTAGATAAGTTTTTTGAGAAAAAATAGGAGATATAAAAAAGAGGGAAAAAATGATTTGTGGAGCCATGTGTCATTTTTGTCAATAAGCAGCCGCTGCTTATTTCAGCCCCCCTTTTTTTTCAATGCTTATTTTAAATTTTCAAGTGGTGGCTGCTCCACTAAAGTAGGGATAGATTTCATATTATCATTTTCCTCTTACTTAAAAATGGCATGGGGACACTGTAACGGCTTAATTTTAAGCACAAATTGCACTTAAGCAGCTGCATGGGGACATGGGGTTAGTGTCCAATGGGTATGCAGAAGAGATATGGAAGGTAAACCAAGTATCTTTTCCTTTTTTTTTACCATTCCTTCTTATCCTCTCTAAATCTCCACATCTCCATATTACTTCCTATATATATATATATATATATA